>WTXH01000613.1:0-10082 GCA_022376555.1 Russula compacta | reverse complement strand
TACCCTAGGGTCTGCTAAGCGACTTAGTGACGCGTTTCACTTAATCTACATATATAGTAAACCGAGTCCTGATTGGGAACTCTTCAAACCCCAACACATACGTTAAGCGCTCAGAAAGGCGTTGCCTTTCTTTGCTCTAGACAAACGAAGGTCACTGAGTAACGGACTTCTCAGTGCTCTATAGAATCACCCTATCTGCACCAGAAACCCAGCAGGAAGGAGCAGCTCCTTCCATTCACGACCTTAGTGGCATACCAACGAACTAAGTGCAATACAAGGTGTATCAGCACTCCAGACATCCCTTCCTTTGGAAACTCATCTTGAGTATCCAAATTGACTCCTCCACATCTAGATCCCCTTCCTCCTTCAGAGATAGGGAACGACAGCAGCCAGCACCGCACTACCCACAGCTGTTCTAACAAGGCATTAGAACTCCACAGAAGATGACCAAGATGACGGTCACTGATGCAGATATCATTCTACACCTACAACAGGAAGACAGAGACAGGCCAGACACCCTACCCCTCATAGCAAGAGAACGAACAGCCAGAAAGGCTGCCAGACAGAGACATTGACAGAACCGCCATGCTCCATCCAGCGTGACAGCTGTAGTCCTGATGGTACTGCCAACCTCCATCCTTGTACATATCCTTCAGGGAGTTTTGTATGTCTTGTGAATCACACCATAGTTCCATCTCTGCCATTGCTTTTGCTGCACCTCTTTCACTTGTTGCTCGAGTGGATCCATTTGTATTGATGCATTGGCAATGAACATGGACGAAGGGAGAAGAGTTAGGTCTGTATTGTCTTCAGTGCTGTGATCTGCTCCTGGTGGTCTAGACAACATGTCGGGAGTGGTGTGGATCTTCCCTGCATGTGTTTGATGACTAGGTTGTAGTCTTGGAGCTCTGCAAACCATCTTGCCACGTGTCGATTGACTTTTCAAGGGGCCTTCCAATATGTCAGGTTAGCATGATTGGTAAGGATGGTAACTGGGATTTCTGTAGCTGCTACATGAGGGTGAAAATGTTTGAGGGCTTTCAGGACTCCTAGGAATTCTCTTTCGTAGATGTTGTAGTTGCATTCTGTTGGGGTGAAAGTGTTAGAGTAGTATGCAACAGGGCATAGCATTGGCAAGAAAGAAGGCTTTGGAGTAATCAGGTTGTCAAAGAATGGGCTTGCTGCACATCCGCATCTTTAGATGTTCAAAGGCCTCTTTGCAGTCACAATTCCAGTTGAATGGGGTGTCTTTCCACGTCAGTTGGATGAGGGGGCATGCTATGATGGAATAGTTAGGTATGAAATATCGGTAGAATCCTGTGAAGCCTAGAAACGTGTGGACGTCCTTGACTGTTTTGTGGCTGAGGCCAGTCAGCAACGCCTCGTACTTTTGTGGGGTCCATCTGGACCGTGCTATTTTCAAGTACCACTCCCAAGAATTCTGCCTTTCGCTGTTGAAGATGCACTTCTCTGGTTTGAGGTATAGACCATATTGCTTCAATTTGTCCAGAACTTTATGGATGCATTCTTCATGGAATTTGGGGTCATCTTTTGTAGCGATAAGAAGATCATCCATGTATACAATAAGCCACCCTTGTGCTATTTCTTCGGCAAAGATCGCATTCATCATAGTTTGGAAGGTTGCTGGGGAGTTTGTCAGTCCAAAGAACATTACAGTTGGTTCAAATAGTCCCTGATTGGTGATGAACGTGGCTTTCCATTTGTCTCCTTTTTTGATGTGGACATTGTTGTATCCCCACCGGATGTTGAACTTGGTGAAGAGTTTTGCTCCCTGGACTTTTGCTATTAGCTCTGGAATTAGTGGGAGGGGGTAGCGGTTGTGAATAGTCCACTCATTTAGGTGACGATAGTCTTGTACTGGATGCAGCTTTCCGTCCTTTTTCTTGATAAAGAAGAAGGGTGCTGCATAAGGACTTTTTGAGGGGTGTATATACCCCTTCTTCTGTTGTTCCTTGACGAATTCTAACAGCACCTTCTGTTCATCTTGCATAAGTTGGTATACCTTGCCTGGTATTGATGACGGTGCTTCTGGTTTCAATTTGATTGTGTGGTCCCAGATGTGTGGTTCGGGGAATCGCTGAGCGGCCTTTTTGCTAAAACATGAGCATGTCTCCAGTATTTGGTTGGGATTTCGCCACTTCCTTTGTGTGACCCTGCTTCCTCAGCTAGTTCTGATGCTAGTGTTTGCCCTCTCCCTTTTATTTCAGGGATAATGACCCTGGCTATGTGAAGAGATCCTTGAACGCAGTTGATCCGTCATATAGGTATTTTATGGCCTTGTGGCGTGGTTCTGCATCTTCCTATTCATACCTGGGTTGCTAGTTTGGTTCAGAGGATGAGGGGTAATTGATTGCTTTCGAGCCATCCTCTTGCCCAATCAATCTTTGGTTGTGTGGCAGTGAACCATGGGTACCCCAGGATGACCTTCTGATCTCCTAGATCAGTAAGGAAGAATCGCAGCCAAGTCCATTGACTCCCTGTCTGCATCTCTAAGTCCATATAATTTTCTATATCTCCATTCTTGTTCCTCGTTCCATCCACATTGTAGACTGGTCTGGGTCTTTCTAGTCATTTAATAGGGAAGCGCATTTCCTTTGCATATTGCATACTGATGAAGTTTTTGGTTGCCCCTGAGTCTAGGAGCACAATTGTTTTGGCCCTCTTCTTGGATAGATGGATGAATAAACGTAGCTGCATAGATTTTTGTATCAAAAGGTACATCCTATCTGATCCAGTCCTCCTAATCCAGGCCATATGGATTAGGCCTCTGAAAAATTTCCTTCCTTTGCTCCAAGGCGGTTCATCAGCTCTTCCTGATCTTCCTTGGAGAGCATTTCAAGCTGTTGGTGGAGGTGATCCACCTTTGAGGTGTTAGGTTTGCTTTCGTTGTCACGCTGGACGGAGCGTGGCGGTTCTGTCGATGTCTCTGTCTGGCAGCCTTCCTGGCTGTTTGTTCTCTTGCTATGAGGGGTAGGGTGTCTGGCCTGTCTCTGTCTTCCTGTTGTAGGTGTAGGATGATATCTACGTCGGTGACTGTTGTCTTGGTTGTCTTCTGTGGAGTTCTAATGCCTTGTTAGAACGGCTGTGGGTAGTGGTGGTGCTGGCTGCTGTCGTTCCCTATCTCCTGAAGGAGGAAGGGGATCTAGATGTGGAGGAGTCAATTTGGATACTCAAGATGAGTTTCCAAAGGAAGGGATGTCTGGAGTGCTGATACGCCTTGTATTGCACTTAGTTCATTGGTATGCCACTAAGGTCGTGAATGGAAGGAGCTGCTCCTTCCTGCTGGGTTTCTGATGCAGATAGGGTGATTCTATAGAGCACTGAGAAGTCCGTTACTCAGTGACCTTCATCTGTCTGGAGCGAAGAAAGGCAACGCCTTTCTGAGCACTTAACGTATGTGTTGGGGTTTGAAGAGTTCCCAATTGGGACTCAGTTTACTATATATGGTAGATTAAGTGAAACACATCACTAAGTCGCTTAGCAGACCCTAGGGTACGTTCTAGGGCGCAAGTGGGAGGGGAAAGGGGCTGGGAAGCTCTGGATCACTTCGGAGGATTGCTCTGAGAATGTCTAAGATTCACAAGAGACCAAGCTTAAGGCTTTGGTCCCCTTCTATGAGCATATTTATACATGACTATTTAAGCGGAGTCTTCGGTGGCGTCTGATGTGTTTCAGCGGCAGTAAGGCCACAAAAACCGTCGGCAGATTAGTGTAAGTAAGTTAGTAACAAGCTGAGGCAACACAACAGCAGAAGGGATCGGCAGGAGTGTAATAGCGATATGGTAAGGTAAGGGGGGGAAGTGGTGACGACTCTGGCCGGACTGTGGGAAATATGTACGTATAAGGTAAGAAGGTTAGTAAGCGTAAGCATCCCAATAGTCCACCATGACATTCGTTGTCTTCAGGAGACCAGTCAATAAGCTGGGTGGTGCATGTATTGGAGCGGTGCTGTTTGGTGGGGCAGGTGCGAGCAAAGTGTCCTTGTGGTCCACAGGTGAAGCACACATCTTGTGCCCCCCTTTGGGTTCTGTTATCATCTGTTCTCACAACGTTTCCCCTGGACTGTCCTCCTCCTCATCCTTGCCAGTTTCCTCTAGGTGCTCTCGTTCGATCTACATCCATGGGCATTGGTTAATTGTTCCATGCTCTGGGTGCTGTGGTGGAGTTGTAGGGGGTTTGTCCGAACCCTTGTCGAGGTGGTTGAGGGTTCTGCGGCTGCTGGGCGTGATACTGCCAGTTATTTTGGAAGGGGGTGCATCTAACATTGTTACTAGGACATGTGTATAGGGCATCAATGATTTGCTGCAATGCGGTTACATTGATGGCTTTGGCTTTCATTTGGTTGTAAGTGTTAATGTTTGTGTCTTCTAACACCTTTTGTCCAACGCTGCATGGCAATCCTTGCAGGAACAGTTGCATTGTATTCTGATCCATCAGATTGTAACCAGCCTCATGCGCTATGCTTTCGAATGTGGAGATGTACTCATCTATTTCTGGCCATCTCATCTTTAATTCTTGCAGCTTGATGTGTGCCTTTTGTGCCTTTTGTGAGTCGAGGAAGCGAGTCTTGAAGTTGTGTATGAATGTTGTCCATACTGCATGTACATCGTCTGCTGGCTGGAGCATCCCAAGCCAGTCCAGCTGCTGTTCTGTCCATCGGTTGACTTCTGCTCCTTTGATGCAGGTGAGGGCTATGGCTACCCGTTTAATGAAGGAGGCTAGTGATGGGATGTTGTGATTAACAAGGAAGTATGCTTGGAGTCCTCGCAGAAAACTCTCAGCTTTGGTTTGATCCCCTTCGAAGATCGTTGGTAGGGCTCCCATTGGTTTGTCATCTGCTTGGATTGGTTGTTGCGGTTGTCCTCCTCCTGGTGCGCCTCTGCCTCCACCTCCTCCTGGTGGACCGCCTCCTGGAGGGCCTCTGCCTCCGCTTGGTCCTCCACTTCCACCTCCAGTTGGTGGTCCGGTTCTTCCTCCTGTTTGAGTTGTTGTTACCGCTGTTGCTGCAGTTGACATGGTGGTGATGATGGTTGGGTCAGTCGTTATCGATAGGTCTGCAAGAGTGGTGATGGCTGCTGATAGATCAATGGGTGAGTTTTGGATTTGTTGGTCAAGAGGGTCCTCCTCTTCTCCACTTTCGGAGCCTTCGTCCCAGTTCATGATAATGGGAGCTTCTTCATATGTGTTTACTGTTTCTCCCTCGTGTAGTCCATTGTATTGATCAATATGTTGTGCTCTTCAATCAAGGAATGGGGACTCTCCTTCATTTCCCCAATTGAGGGTGTACCAATGTCGATTTTGCAGATAAACTGCTCTGATCTGTGTTCCTCCTACTCAGATGGTGTATGTGTGAAAGGGAAAGGTTTGGTCTTCCCAATAAACAGCAGTGTTTTGCAGTGCTCATTCCCAATCGATGGGAAGTTGGATGTATTGCCTCTCTTCTGGGGCTGTGGTGATAAAAGAAGTTGAGTCTAATGTCACTGGCATGAGCAGTGACACTTAGATGTTGTCAGTGCCTCACATTCTGAGAGAGATTGCTGAAGACTCAGCTGATGCGCCCACTACTGCTGGTGGGAAATAGCTGCCATTGCTACCAAGCGACTTGTTGATTGTACTAGAACTCGACTGGACATTCAGGGTACCAGCAACCCATGATACACAGAGAATAAAGCACAGAAAGCTCAGGAGAGCAAAACAAGCCACGGCTTCTCCTAGAGACAATAGAATGATAGCCACTACTCCTATTGGACAAGGAGACTCGACTTAGAGTCTCGTCTCTGCATGTGCATGTGTACAAATACTACTGGTACATGCTGACTACTGCTACTATCCGGCCATGTTCTGGCAATACAGCTAACTACTTTGCTGACTGAGGAATGACAAAGCCCTGACATACATGCTGACTACAAGTCCAACCTGTATTACCAACCCCAGGCCCAGACAGGCCTACCACACCTGGGGGTTAAATGCAGCCCTCACATGCCATCAGTGGTTCTCTTGCCCTCATGCAAGCTGCTCTGTGACAATGCTTATGCTTACTAATCTTTTGTCCATTATATGTATGTATTTCTCACAGTCTGGCCAGAGTTGTTGTCACAGAGTGGCTTGCAAGAGGGCAAGAGAACCACTGATGACATCTGAGAGAGGTGTTTTACCCCCAGGGCTGGTAGACCAGTCTAGACCTGGGGTTGGTAAGATACTGGTTGGACTTTCGGACTTTCCTAGTAGTTAGTATCCTAGGATAGTCAGCATGATTTGTAGAGCCTCAGTCAGCATCAGTAAGTGTCTCAGTCAGCAGGAGTAACTGTTAGTCAGCCAGAGTCAGGGCTGATTAACTGGAGTTCCCAGGATTCACAGAAAAGTCAGTAGTACCTTGTCATGTAACAGTAGTATTTGTATGTGTGCACGTGCAGAGACAAGACTCTAAGTTGAGTCTCCTTGTCCAATAGGAGTAGTGGCTATCATTCCATCACCTCTAGGAGCAGCCATGGCTTGTTTTGCTCTCCTGAGTTTCCTGTGTTTCATCCTCTGTGTACCATGCATTGCTGGTACCCCAAACATTCGTGCAAGTTCTAGTACAATCAACAAGTCACTTCATAGCAGTGACAGCTACTTCCCACCTGCAGTAGTGGGCATATTGACTGAGTCCTCAGTGACTTCCTTCAGTACTTGGAGTACTGATGACGTCTAAGTGTCACTGCTCTTGCCAGTGACATTAGACTTGACTTCTTTTATCACCATGGCCCCAGAAGAGAGGCAATACATTCAACTTCCCATTGATTGGGAACAAGCATTACAAAACACTGCTGTCTATTGGGAAGACCAAACCTTTCCCTTTCATGCATATGCTATCCAAGTAGGAGGGACACAAATCAGAGCAGTCTACTTGCAAGATTGACATTGGTACACCCTTTATTGGGGAAGTGCAGGAGAGTCCCCATTCCTCGATTGTAGAGCACAACGTATTGATCAATATAATGGGCTGTGTCATGGTGGACTATTGGGACGCTTGCGCTTACTAATTTTCTTGCCTTATATGTACATAGTTCCCACAGCTTGGCCGGAGTCGTCACCACTTCCCCCTCCCTACCTTACCCAACTGTTATTACACTCCTGCCGATCCCTTCTGCTGTTGTGTTGCCTCGGCTCGTTACTAAACTACTTAAGCTAATATGCCGACGAGTTTCGTGGCCTTACTGCCGCTGAAACTCATCATAGACTGCCGATGACTCCGCCTAAATAGTTATGTATAAATACACTCATAGAAGGGGACCAAAAGCCTTAAGCTTGGTCTCTTGTGAATCCTAGACATTCTCAGAGCAATCCTCCGAGTGATCCGAAGCTTCCCAGCCCCTTTCCCCTCCCACTTGCGCCCTAGAATGTACCCTAGGGTCTGCTAAGCGACTTAGTGACACGTTTCACTTAATCTACCATATATAGTAAACCGAGTCCCAATTGGGAACTCTTCAAACCCCGACACATACGTTAAGCGCTCAGAAAGGCATTGCCTTTCTTCGCTCCAGACAGATGAAGGTCACTGAGTAACGGACTTCTCAGTGCTCTATAGAATCCCCCTATCTGCACCAGAAACCCAACAGGAAGGAGCAGCTCCTTCCATTCACGACCTTAGTGGCATACCAACGAACTAAGTGCAATACAAGGCGTATCAGCACTCCAGACATCCCTTCCTTTGGATATAGTATCCAAATCGACTCCTTCGCATCTAGATCCCCTTCCTCCTTCAGGAGATAGGGAACGACAGCAGCCAGCACCGCCACTACCCACAGTCGTTCTAACAAGGTGTTAGAACTCCACAGAAGATGACCAAGACGACGGTCACCGACACAGATATCATCCTACACATACAACAGAAAGACAGAGACAGGCCAGACGCCCTACCCCTCATAGCAATAGAACGAACAGCCAAGGAGGCTGACAGACAGAAACATCGACAGAATCACCATGCTCCATCCAGCGTGACAGATCGACAGGCGAATTTCGGATTTGTTGGTCAAGGAGGTTCTCCTCCTCTTCGCTATCAGAGCCTTCATCCCAATTAATGATAGTGGGAGCTTCCTTGTACGTGTTTGCTGCTGCTCCTTCGTGTCGTCCATTGTATTGATCAACATGCTGCACTCTTTGGTCAAGAAATGGAGACTCTCCTTTGTTCCCCCAGTTGAGGGTGTACCAGTGTCTGTTATGCAGATGAACTGCTCTGATCTGCGTTCCTCCTACTCAGATTGCATATGCATGAAAAGGGAAGGTTTGGTCTTCCCAGTAGACCGCAGTATTTTGCAATGCTCGTTCCCTGTCAATGGGAAGTTGGACGTATTGTCTCTCTTCAGGGGCCGTGGTGATGAAGAAGTCGAGTCTAATGTCACCGGCAAGAGCAGTGACACTTAGATGTCGTCAGTATCCCTTGTTTCAGATGAAACCTCGGATAACTCAGCGAATGCCCCCACTACTGTTGGTGGGAAATAACTGCCATTGCTTCCTAGCGACTTGTTGATAGTACTAGAGCTAGAGTTGACATTCGGAGTACCAGCAACGCATGGTACACAGAGAAGGAAACACAATAGACCTAGGAAAGTGAAACAAGCCACGGCTTTCCTCGAGACAATAGCGTAACAGTCACTACTTCTTGTTGGACAAGGAGACTCGACTTAGAGTCTCGTCTCTGCACACGCTTGCATACATATACTACTGGTACATGATGACTACGACTACTACTCGACCGTTTTCCGGTCATATGGCTAACTGGATTGCTGACTGAGGGGGTGACAAAGCCCTGACATATGCTGACTACAAGTCCGACCTGTATTACCAACCCCAGGCCCAGACAGGCCTACCACACCTGGGGGTCAAACGCGATCTTCACATGCCATCAGCGGTTCTCTTGCCCCTGTGCAAGCCGCCCTGTGACAACATCTAAAATGTTATTCGACAACTTAATGAGCGACATGCAGAGCAATATGAAGGTCAGGACTGAAGAGGATTTTTGATTTGCCAACACTTGACAGCCACAGCGAAGGCAAACCTACGTACCATGTACATATAAATGATCAAGTCAATGAAAATTGATTTATGGCATAACACAGGAAACGCTGGACAAATTTTGATTGACAGTGGGGCCACTGACAATTGTATCCACCCAGCATTGGCCAAACGAATGGGGATGCAACCACACACTTTACTATGACCATGACAAATAGTGAACATTGATGGGACAGAGAATACAGGGGGGTGGATACATCAATACATTGACACAAAGATAACACTGGGGTCACAAATGAAGAGACAGTGGTTCTTTGTTACAGATGTTATGGACTGCTGGACTATTACTGCTTACATCATTTTTAACTATATATAGTAATTGCTTTCTCACAGACTGGCAGGGAGCCTCTTCCACATTCATCCCTATACATTACCACACCTCTATTATGCTTCACTGCCCTCCACTTTATGTTGTGTTGCCTCGGCTTGTTACTAATACTTTCAGACTAATATGCCACTGTGGTTTGTAGTCTCACACCTCATGATGCCACTTAAACACTTATCCAGCCTCTTAGTCATATGGGCTTAGTAGGATGCCATCTGAATGTGTCATCACTTACTTAGTCATACATGCTTACTATCTTGTAGTCATATATGCTTAGTACGATGCCTTAGAGATGCATCATCCCTTTACTTAGTCATACTTACTGTACAGTAGCTGCAGGGCCTATAAAAGCCCCCCAAAGTAAGACCAAAGCCTTAAGCTTAGTCTCTTGTATAATACAGGACTTTATAGTTCATCCCTTGTGAACTTAAGCTTAATAATCATCAGAACCATCCCCTTGCACCTTAGAAAGTACCCTAAGGCCTGCTAAATCAACTTAGAGCTGCATTTGCTCTTTATTGAAACTCCAATGAACTCAGACAGAAAGGCATCACCTTTCCCACCTGAAACCTGAACCAGAAGGCCACTAGTAACAGAACTCTAGTCATCTATATGAACAAGTCGCATACTACAACCTCTGTAATACATGTCACATACTACAACCACCCATAGCATCAAGGAG
>WTXH01000612.1:0-10150 GCA_022376555.1 Russula compacta | reverse complement strand
CGTTAGAGGCTTCCACGCTCTCGTCGAGCAGGAGCGTCGAGGCACCACGGGCGGGTTCTCGCGATTCACCTTGTAATCCTTTATGCGAGCGGATGAACCCGGGCCACGGGGCTGGGTCTTTGATCGTGGGCCGAAGAGCTGCAGTTAGGCCATAATAGACATGGATCAGTTGTGTGCTCGGAAGGATTATGGCAATCAGAAGCGAACCGATGACCGACCGACCGGGGGGGCCAGATCCGGGTTCCGGGAGATCATCATCGCGCACGCCACGCCACGCCACGCTTTCCCACATTTCTTACGCGATATGAAAAAATAAATAAAAAAATACCTTGTTCTGCCACTCATAATGGCCATTTACTTGATCTTTTAATTTGTGGGGAGGGGAATCATAAGCGATCATCGATGGCGACGTATGTATGTATCGATCGATTTGAGAGGGTCGTCGATCTTCCCTTTGCTTTCACTCCCGGGCCGGCGGCCCGCCACCGCACTGCCTTCTGTCCATGCGTGCGCACACACGCTTTCTGATCGGTTGTTTGTTGCTTGACTTACTTGACTCTTTGAATGTTTTTTCGTCTGTGATCCCCCGGGCCCTGCCTCGTTGCTACGTATACGCTGCTGCTGCTGCGGCATTGATCAAATGACACTGTGGGCAACTTTTACAATTGTGATCCAAGAATTCTGAATGATTAGTGAATCAGATTTCTGGATTTTTCCCACTGAATTGGATTATATTGTAACGCCCACGTGCATCATGGAGCACGTTGGGCTCCCCGCGTGTCTCATGAGTACCCACTGTACTCACTCGCATCTCATGTCATGAGTACGCTGTCTCATCTCTGGTCTCGCGCTCACATTCTCTGCGTATTTTCGCGTTGTTTTGCCCCACCGCCCGCTGGCGACCGACCCTCAGTTCATAATTTCAATATGTCCAGTATCACACACAATCCCTCCTCAATTCGGCGCTCGGTAAATCTGAAGAGAGTAGAATTTTGGAGGCGCGTGTCATCAGTCACCCAGAACTGGTTGTCATGTCCGGTATTATGCTGTTCCCACTGTTGTGGCGTGGCGGGGGAGAGACATAAGGAGTCAAGAACGACGTCCGGAAGATCGACGTGCTAGTATCCACAAGAGGACGAAGGAGGGGAGGGAGGGGGTTGATGGATGCGCCACATTGTCCTGCGGGGCCGAATCGGCCCAAAGACGTCCATTTCTCACTAAGCGCGCTGCCTCTGTTGCGCTGATGAGGACTCGGAGGTAGGGTTTAGGTGCAAATTAAACTTGAGAAACAAGGACAGTTCTGCCCTGTAAGCAAAAGACGTCGGACGGCGATGCGAGCAATGCAATGCGGAAATGTGGGAATCGGGAGTTGAACTGACCCGGTGGCTTTCGACGTCGTGGAACGTGGAACATGAAATCATTACCTAATATTCAGTAGGTTGTTCTCCTCCATGTGGATGGACGGACGCTTAAGGCATTTCTAGTTCATGAGCCTGTGCACACTGCACACAGGACAATCGGTTACTTGTTACTTCTGTTCCCGTTGAGACCGTGACGAGGGCGTCCTATTCATGCGATGATGGCACATCAATTCGAAGTGCTGACATTGGACTCGAAATTCAAGGTGATGTCCGGACATATATATATGTGTGTCGTGTTGCTTGAAGCTCTCCACCCGAGTCAGGTACTGTAGTACCCTCGAGATTCGCCTTTTCCTTGGCCCTCTCTTTGGCGAGTCGCTTGAATACCCCCTGTTCCTCGCCGTAGCCCATTTCGATTACACACCCGTAATCAATATCCACAAAATGGTACACTGGCACCCTCCAAATGAGGCCTTTACTGCATTCTCTTTCATCGGTTTCCTGATGTGCGCCATCCCCTTTTACTGGCACTTGGAAGGTATGTGGAGTATTCTCCTGATTGAGGCACAAGGGCTGAGAAGAATGCGTTTCATAGCCGGGAATACGGGCACTTGCTTGTCTATGGCCTGGGTCGGTCTCGGGTGCCTTATGCAGTGCATCAACTCGATTATATGGAACAAAAATACGGATGACAGGGCTCCGATCTACAGCATCATCTGTAAGTTCTTGATGCATTGTCCCTTGACGTTTGCTGAGTCACCGCACAGCGGCCCGTATTCAAGCTGGAATCATTGTTGCAGTCTGGGCATCCTCACTTTGCATCGTCCGGCGCCTCTACAGGATTGCTGCCATGAAACCCCTCATGGACGCATGTGCAGAGAAGCGCCGCCAGGTCATAATAGATTTGCTCATTGGCCTTGGCATTCCAATCCTCGAAATGATATTCTGTACGTGCGTTCAACCATTCACACTCTCAACCGATTGTTTATGCGGACGCGACGCAGGCTCGATTATTTCGATGAATCTTTATGATATATTCGAGGACTTGGGCCCTGGCATGGCTTATCTTGTTACGCCGCTGAGCTTGGTCCTCCATTGCTTATTGCTCGTGGTGATCGGCGCTGTGTCTTTCGTCTACAGTTGTGAGTGTTCCGGCTTGCCTTCTCTCTCTAGTTCTGCGGGCTCATCAGTGACAGCCATGACCATTCATAAATTGTACAGGCAGAAACGTCAGCTGGAGGAGACGCTGTCAATCGGCAGTCCGCTCAATCGTGGCCACTACTTCCGCCTGATGGCCTTTGCCTGCCTCGACATTCTTGGATCCATTCCGATGGGGATACTCATGGTCGTCCGCGATGTGAATTCGGGTGTCGGACCTTGGACAGGCTGGACCGGCATGCACAAAGACTACTCCGTTGTCCATCACTTCTCGTCCGCCCATTGGAAGAACGTACCCTATATAGCTGCCAGCGTGGAGTTCCCTCGCTGGTTGCTTGTCGCCCTGGCGCTCATCAATTTCGCGTTCTTCGGTTTTACGGACGAAGCACGCAAACATTACCGGCTCGTGTACACATGGCTCGCAGCTAAGGCAAGGCCGGGCGCGCAAGACGTGTGAGTTGCTGTGGAGGAGGTGTCGAAGTGGTCATCCTGCAGAAGGGCAGGACAAGGTAGTAAACGTACTCGGTAAACGCGCCTGGATATGTTGCGCAAGACCCTCCGAGGGGGCTCTAGAAATGTTTATAGTTTACTACCAGGCTCTTGAGGAGCCAAGGTATATGTTTCGATGGGAGCGGGAGCGCGGCGCGGAAGACGCCGATGCCGGACACTCGTTTAGCGTATCGCACGGACGTTTACAGTAATACGTGCCATAATTTTAGTTTTCATTCTTTTCGGGCACACTCATTTATATACTGTAAACAGTAGTTTGGTGCTAATTACAAGCAAGTTGTATTCGCTACAGTTACGAGAAATCACTTTGGATTGGCTCGTGATACCCTCAGCCGTTCAGACTCCAGACTCCACATTATTTCTTTCTATATCAACTCTTTCTGAAGGGACTCAGGGGACCAGCGGGATCTGATGCGCCCTTTCACGCCCATCTGATGCGTTGCCTTGAGTCGACTCCCTAATTTTTTCTACCCCCTTTTTTCTACCCCCCTCAGGGGTGAAGAATCACATTGCTTATTGTACAGTAAATAGCAAGTGTAACGAAATAGCAAGTGTAACGAAAAGGCCATCAGGAAAACCCAAAAAAACTTAACTTAATCAATTTAACCAATTTAAATGCCTTAAGCTTTATTTTAAGCAGTTTAAGGAAATGAATGGTCTTATTTTGTCTTAAAGTATTTCTTGAGTTATACTTAACTAGCTTAACCGGCCATTAAGGGCTCTTAAGACGGTTAAGTTTTTTTGTATTTTTTGAGTTTTCCTGATGCAACTAGAACAATATGCACATTCTTACTTATCTTATCTTGCGTCTCGGACTCCCATTCGGACTTCCGGTATTTCCGGTACTTCCACCCCTTCTGACGATTCCCTTCCGACGATTCTTACATTAAAGGGCTTTATTAGATCCCCTATAAAACATACAAAACCCCTATGATATAATGTATAAGTACGCCAGATTCTGTACCCAAATCATTATCCTCTTTCCATCCTGCTTGCGCTCGCGTTTGGTCTCCCTCTTTCCTATCAATTCAAAGCCTCATCGTGCGCACTATCTTCCCCAGGCTCAGTTCTCATTATCGTTGACAAACCTCCAAACCCTCTCATTTCTTCATTTTCTAAGCGCCAAGTGCTGCTTCATGACATCGTTGCCGCCCTGTGGGACCTGCCCCATTGCATTTTTTTTTGGCAAAATAGCCAATGCAGCGCGCCACTGTCGCGCTCGTGCTCCACCAACTCTCGCTAGCGCACCTCCTCTAGCAATGGCCATCATCAACAGGTGCGCCACGAGCATGAGTGAGAATCACGGCGATCTCTCATATCATTCACTGGCAGCATCATCATCTCGTTGATGGCATGTGAGTCGTCCGGTCCCACTTCCCCTTTTCGCATGCCTTGATATGAGGCAGTATAAACAGACTTATTACCTACACATTTCAACCATGCTCCATACAGCACTGCAGCTCAGTTGGCTGCAGCTTAAATACCCTTGGTAGTGTACACTGTAAGCCTCAGTTCTTGTGCAATAGTCACATGCATACTGAGGTACTGTCACTCCCTTCCTACTTTACACATACCTGTACTGATGGAACCCAGTGCTTCAATTGCTGTCCCTTGTGCAGGTAAATATCAATTATAATTCTTGTGCAATAGTTGTGCACGTACTGAGCACTTCAATTGCTGTCCCTTGTGCAGACATCAAAGTGCATGCACTCCTTAGGACTCAAGTGCACTTATTGCTCTATCCCTTGCCTCATGTACCCCTCTCTTGCATTGCCTAGTGCGCCAACTGTGCACTCTTCCATGTGCTTATTGCTCTAGGTTATGGGCCCTGGCCCTTGGCTCTAGGCAATACATATTATCACATTTCATTACACTATGCATCCACAATGCAAGTTGAAGAACAAAGCTTGAAGCACACTATCCCCAAGTTGGCTGCTGACAGCAGCAACTGGGTTATCTACTGTGACTGCTTGCTCTGGGTGCTAGACACAAACTCCCTTCTTGATCACACAAAACATCACTCTGCCCCCTCATCCTTCACTGCTGCTGGCACCATAGGCAATCAGACCACCAAACAACAATGGAAAAAGGAGGATGGTATGGTAAAGCAGATCATTGGTGCAACCATCCCAGACATTGCCTTCAATTGTGTCAAGGTGCACTCCTCTGCAAAGGACATTGTGGGCTGCACTAAAGAAAATGTATGAGGAGCAGACATGAATGCTCCTAGTGGACATGATGAGGCACTTTAGGAACAAGCACTGTGGAGACATGGTGTCACCGCCAAGGGTTTGACAGCAACAATAGACACACTAAGTCGACGAGCTAGGCCTCACAGTGGCCTAGAAGACTGATAGAGAGGAAGTCGACCTGCAAGTCGATGTCGATATCGGGTTACCGCTTGCTGAGCTCCGACTCAGTAGCCACCCGCAAGAAGTAGAACACTGCTAGATTGAGACAAGAGACTCAACTTGCCTCTACTAGGCGTAATGAGTCCCCTATTTATAGTACATAGTACATGAGGGCAGGCCTAAGGCCTGAAGGGGCAGTGCTACCTATTTTACTTGAAACACGAAGAACAATAACGCCAGTAGCAAAGACAGCTCAAGAAAATCACAGCTGATCATATGAAACGGGGCACGAACATGAAACGGGGCACGAACTCTATTGGCCGGTTCCGCAACTTACAGGGGCGCGATGGTGTTGAACCATCACCCCAGGCCGGTTACACCACTCCCTCGCTAGACAGGATGCCCTCATCCTGTCTTCCTCCACGCCGATCGCCTTGCCAATTGGGGCCGATACCGCTCGACTCCCACCTGTGGACCTTCTTCCCGGCTTTTGCTGCGATGAGTCGATCCTCGCATGCCGACTTGGCCACCTCAGACGCTGCCAAATTCGCCTGAGCCAGGCGCAACTCAGCGCGCAGCGTGTCGCACTCGCGATCCAGGACCCGGTACCTGGTGACCTCGGCGAGGAGTGGCCAGTCGTCCAGCTCGATGATGGCCTCGCGCAGGGGGTGGTAGTCGACTTCTGTCCCCCATAGGCGGGCGCGAACCATGGCGGGAGTGGGGATAAGGGGGTCTCGTCAAACTCGGGGCGCGTACAGCTCGATGACCTGGGCGTCATGGTCGCCCGTTGCATTGGCCGCCAATCCGGCCACTCGTCCGTCGTCGAGCTGCTTGATGAAGACGGCGGGCTTCTCGCCGTCTGGGGTCGTGATGGTGAAGTCGGGGAGCCTTCCCTCATTCTCGAAGTACCCGTCAGGGCACAGCAGGGGCTCCCCGTCGATTTGTTGGATCCGCGCCTTGAGCGCGCGGTTGTCGCGGTTGACGTCCTCGAATTGTCTTGAGGCATCGCGCCTCGTCTTGGTAGAGTCTCCCGCTGCTGGAGAGTGGAGGCAGCCCCGCGGCCAGCTGACGGAGTTGTGCTGGGTCGAGGTTTCGTATCCGTCCAAGACGGATCGTACTGTGCCGGGGGAGAGGGGCCCTTCCCAGAATGCGTTTGTTCGAGGTCGGGGAATGTGCCGGGTAGGCGAATGGTGTTGGAGGCGGGGCGGTAGTGGTTTGACTGGGGGCGCTTCTGTGGTGGGAGACTGGACAGTCTCCGGGGCCGTGACACGCGTGGCCGGGGCTGGGACTGGGACTGGAACGGGAGAAGACATGAGGAGTAATGGTTTTGAGCTGAGAGGAGAGGAACTGGGTTGATGCTTTCGCCGGGGGTTTCTGCTTCCCTTTTATGCTGTTCAAGGGCCGGCGTTTGTGATACTCCCGAAGGAGATCCGGGGCGTGCACCTGGTCAGCTGGTTCCCAGGTGTTGTCGCTTTCAGGGTAGCCCCGCCACTTTATGAGATAGTGGAGCTTCTTTGATCGCCCTTGATGGCGATGGTCTCGAATCTGCTCCACCTCGTATTGTTCTTCATCGATCAGGTCAGGAGGGGGTCGGGCGTAATTGGGTCCGTGAGTGTCCGTTTCCCTATATGGGGTAAGTAGGGATGCATGGAACACCGGGTGGATCATCCATGAGGCGGGGAGGTGTAGGAGAGGCGACGGGGATACTTCTTTGAGTATCTTGAAAGGGCCATCGTTTCGGGTTTAGTTTGGACCCTTGATGCGGGAGTTTCAAGTGGGTCCCTTCCAACCATACTTGTTCTCCGACCTTGTATTGTCCTAGGGTACTCGGCCGCCTTTCTATTGATTGCTTCTATTGCCTGATTCCGCGCCTCTTCCATTCTTCGCATCCTTTGTTCTGCCGCCTCGTTGTTGGTCTGGACCCCCAAATCTCCGGGCCCTAGCGCTGGTTCGTATCCAATCAGGATTTGGTTGGGAGATAGTCCCGTGGTGCTGTTCCTTCGGTTATTGTGCACCGTGTGGCAACTGCCACCCATTCCGTCCAGTCGTCCGGTTGTCCACCTGTTACCAGTCGCAAATATTGTTCCACCCATTGGTTCTTTCGCTCGGAGAGACCGTCGGTTTGGGGGTGGGCTACCGTGGACAGGTTCTGCTGGATTCCCAGTCTTTTGGTGAGTGCTTTCCCGAAGCTCGACGTGAAACGCGGGTCCTGTCACTAATGATTTTTCTGGGCAGTCCGTACCAGGGATAGAGGTGGTCAAGATAGAGCTGGGCGATCCCTGGCCCCGTTATGTTGGTGGAATGGGAGGAATAGGGCCGCACGGGAACATCCATGATCGACGATGGTGAGGATCGCATCTAGTCCTCGCCTTGGGGGCAGTCCAGTGATCAGGTCCATCGATATGGTTTGGAATGGCAGAGTGCCTGGTTCTGAGGGAATTCGATAGAGTGGGACGTGTGGGCGGTGTGTCAAGATCTTGGTTTGCTGGCACGTTGCACATCCCTTGACATAGTCTGCGATCCATTCCTTCATCTTCGGCCACCAATATCGCTCTTGGACCTTCCTTAGGGTCTCGTCTCTTCCTGGGTGACCAGCTGTGGGTGTATCGTGGGCATTTCTGACGATGGCTCGAGTTCCTTGAGGTTTGGTACGATGGTTCTTCCGTGGATTGTTTGTGCCGCTCGAATTCTGTGGGGCGGGATGATCGTGACGTCCTTGTTGTCGTTTTCGCCATGATCCACGTTTGATGGTCTGGACAGTGCGTCTGCCGTGTTCGTTTGCCTGGGATGTATTCCAGGATGTAGTCGTATTCCTGTAGATCCGCGTGCCATCGTGCAGTTCGTCGGTTTAGATTCTTGGCGACTTCCAGTATTGGAGGTTGGCGATGGTCCGTTCGGATGATGAAGGGTACTTTGGTCCATCCTAGTAGTGTCTCCAGTGGGCTAGGGCTTTCATGACGGCTAGCAATTCTCCTCATAGATGTCGTAGTTTCTTCCATGGGCGTGAACGTTGCTGAGTAGTATGCCACTGGGTGTAGTACTGGTTTGTGTCGCTGGGCCAAGGTTGGTGTGAGGTCGTTGTGTTGTCCCTCCTGCGAGAGTACGGCGCCTACGCCATGCCGATGCGTCGACGTGAAGCGTAACTGCTTCTCGATGTCTGGTTGAATTAGTACTGGGCTGCTGCACATCCTTGTCTTCAATTCTTCGAATGCCCTCATCTGTGTCTCTCCCCAGTGCCAGGTGTCGTTTTCTTCGTCAGTTCGAGTAGGGGTCGGGCATTTTTGAGTAGTTTGGGACGAAGTATCGGTAGTAGCCCGTGAACCCTAGGAAGCTTCTGACGTCCGTGGGTTCTTTGGTGGGGACCAGTCCGCAATTCCTTGTAGCTTTTTAGGACTCATTCGGAGGTGGCCTTTCCCTACGATGACCCCAAATACTCGATTTCCTCTTTTTCGAACTGGCATTTTTCGGGTTTGAGGTAGAGGTCGTTTTCTTCTAATTTGTCCAACATGCGATGGACATACTCTCGGTGCCGGGCCGTGTGTTGTTCCTCTGTCTATGTGGTCGTTAGCCGTGGATGGCGATGTCGTCCATGTATACGGAGAGCCAGCCTTCTCCTACCTCCTGTCGGAAGATAGTGTTCATCATCATTGGAAGGTGGCCGGGGAGTTGGTAGACCAAAGAACATGACTTGGTTCGAACAGTCCTTCGTGGGTGAGGAAGGCGGCTTCCACTCGTCTCCTTCCTTTATTCTGATGTTGTTGTAGCCCCATCGTACGTCGACTACTGTGAACTTGGTGCATCCGCTGAGTCGGTCTACGACTTGTGGGATGAGGGGCGAGACATTCCTGTTTCTCTTTGTCCATTTGTTGACAGGCCGGTAGTCCTGTACCGGTCTTAGTTTTCCATCTTTCTTCTTTACGAAGAAGAAGTTGGCTGCGTATGGTGATTTCGAGATGCGGATGGTTCCTCTTTTCAGGTGTTCCTGGACGAACTTGTGCATCTCGGCTTTCTCTTGTGCGTAAGGGGTAGTAATCGCCGGGCATTGTGTCAGGTGCTCCGGGGAGTAGTTCATGGCGTGATCCCATATGGTGGAGCTGGGCATTCGCTGTGAGTCTTCTCGCTGAAGACCTTCTTGTGTCGTCTGTATTCGGCTGGTATCATGTTTTGTCCGGGTTGCTCGTGGCGCCTCCTATTGTTACTCTTCCTAGGAGGTATGTGTCGGTTCGCTTTCTGAGTGGTCGGGGTACATTTTTGGTCGGGGTACGTATACTGCTTTCGCAGCGTTCGGGGCTGAAAGGACGATGGGAGATGAGTGAAGTCGATCCACCCTTTTTCCAGTCAATTCTTGGTTGGACAGAGGCGAACCACGGGTATCCGAAGATTGCTTTGTGATCTCCTAGTCCAGAGGAAAAACCGCTGGTTTGTGGTTTGTGTCCCTGTCCGGAATTGTAGGTCGGTATAGTATTTAAGAGCCCCGCTCTTGTTTTCTGTCCGTCGACGTTGAATAGTGGCCTTGGGTTTACCAGTCGCTTAATGGGAGTCGCAACCATTGGCATAGTCCAGGCTCATAAAGTTCTCCGTAGCCCCTGAGTCTACCAGGGCTATCCTTCGGCTCTTTTTGCAATTGAACGTGCATAGAAACGGACTGTCATAGATTTTCTTGCTGATATATACACGTTATCGCTATGAATCCGCCTAAGCAGGGCCGATCTGATTAGGCAGAGGGAAAATCCTGTGCGACCCCCATTTCTTTGCCAGTTTAATCTGGTC
>WTXH01000611.1:0-10168 GCA_022376555.1 Russula compacta | reverse complement strand
GAAAGTTGAGTCTAATGTCACCACCAAGGATGCTTGGTAGGGACAATAGATGCAATTCGAGTGGAAGAGCCAAGTCGTGTTAGGACTTGCACTATAGTTGGTCTTATGAAAGAGATAGAGAGTTCCCGCCTATTGCAGTACGTCGCAATGGCCACTCTGGCAGATGGAGAAGAGCACTTGTGATGTATTGACAAGAGACTCAACTTGCTAGTACATGGTGCAAGGAGTTGACTATTTATAGTAGAGGGTGGCCTAGGGCCCAAAGGGGACAAGTGCCCAACGAGGTAGTGTTGGGATTTGGAAACAAGGGGAATGCTAGAAACGGTACAAAGGGAGCCATGGAAAGGGGAACAAGGGGACAGCCAAAAAAAATCAGACCCATACAAGCTAGGGTTGCATGTGATAATAGTACAGGGATGCGAACACTTTTGCCCAGTTGCAGAACTTACATGGGTGCAGACAGTTGAATGTCCACCCAAGGCTGGTTATAGTGTATCTCTTGGAGAGTGAAGATCTGTAGATCTTTGTGATGTTGATGCTTCCAGCTGGGGGGGTAGGATCACTGGTGCATAAGGTGATTGAGGTGGTTCATAATCTGGATGGTACAGTTCATGGATAAAGGGATATCCTGTTCCAAGGGCAATGTGGAGTGAGTCAATCTCCTGGATAGACCCAATATGTCACCAGCATAGACTGTGACTGTGGCAGTTGGATTTCAGCTTTAAGTGGGACGTCTGCACTGCTAGCAGAAAGTAGAAAATACGCCACAAGTCTCCCCCTGGGGTGACAACAAAGGTCACAAAAGCCTGTATACTCCTAGTCAAGGACTAGACAGGGACAGGACAAGAGACTTGACTTAGAGAGCCCTTGCCTGAGTGCCTAATGCGCTTATATACATGATAGGCCTAAGGCCTAGGTCCTAGTCTGAATTAGTACAGTACAGTAATCATACAGTAAGCATAGTATAGTAAGCTGAGCAATCCACTCACCAAGCAGTAATCTAAAGATAGTGCACTTACTAAGGCACTGACTGATACCTTAGCAATACTAAGAAGCTTCCCAAGCTTCTACTCATCACTTCTGACTAACCATTAGTCAAGCACAGTCATAGTGCTTACTCAAGTGTCCTAGCTTTGTCATCCTGTCTTGCAGGCATCCTACTAAGCATTGTCCATGTCGTATTGTGTGTACTGGCCTGAATGGCATAACTGGGCCATGCTTCCAAATCCTGTCTCAAACGTCCATGAGCCATACTTACCTTCTTGAGTCCTAATGATCTGCCCTCCAGAGTCTCACCAGACTCTATCCTTGGGCCCTAACACCTCAATCTGCCCTCAAGGGACTCACCAGTCCCAATCCTTGGGCATTTCTGACCCTCACAGGATGTCCCTGCAGTTCTCTAGCTTACCAGCTAGCCATGCTGTGACACAATATGCTTGATGTTCAAAGGTCAGGGCAAACCAGAATCCTTCAAAGAATTCTAGTGGGACATTGATGGGTGGTCTGTGTTCTTCAGGTAGGTCTTCCCATCTGGGATCTGGTAGGGTGATGTAATAGCCTAGATGTGGTGGTTGGTTGACCCAAAAGATGGGTGATCCTGTGATATGGTTCAGGAGGTTGGGAAGTAGTCTTTGCTGGACTCTTCTTTGGTTAGTGGGTGGTTCTTCTGGCCCGGCGTATGGTAGGGCTCTGTCAATGTGCGAAGCCATGGTAAGCTTGGTCTGGTGTCACACCTAGGATAGGCATGTTGGGATTCTTCAGTGCAGTCTTAGCGTCTTGCTAATTGTTTCAGCCTTCCTTGGCCAAGAAGGTTTCTGTTGATGGTGATGGTCATCTGCTGTGGAGTCAGCCTACTTCAGGCTTAAAGCGGAAGGTGTAGTGATGATGGTGAGCAGTGGTGCTCAGGAGGGATAGGAGTGGAGTAGGAGATTGGTGATGAGGACAAGTGGAAAAGAGATGGGTTATGTCTCTCTGTACTGGTGTTTGAACTGTAGTCTAACGACTGAGATATGAGTAAAGGATTGCCTTGCAATCCTGAGTGATTAGTTTGGTTTCTGGAGCAAAGAATCCATGCAGTGGATTCTGAGCAACTGGTTTGTTTGGCCTAAGTCCATCTAGGCTTGAACCAAAAGGTTCCAGTTTAAATTGCTTTCAAAAAGCTGTGTATTCAATGCATTTTCTAACATGTCTAACCCAGTTGGCTTTTGCAACTGCAGTTTGTGTCTTTCTGATGATTGGGTCTAAGGGCTTGTCCCTTGACTGAACATTCTTCTGAGTCACTCCTTGTTCTGAGCTGACTTGTCAGTTTCAATATCAATGAGGATGCTGTGTTACTGAACCGGTTGTGTCCTTTAGTCTATTACTCTCAGTGACAGCCTATCAGCTTCAATCTCTTCAGAGATGAGAGTGGCAAATGAGTTGAGTGGAATGGTTGCTCTTAGGGTAGGGAGGTGCTCCCTTCTGACTGTGTGAGGCTTAAAGTCCTGTATTGCACAGAAGACCAAGCTTAAGGCTGGTCTTCAGAACTTGGGGCCCTTATATACTACTGGAAAACAAGGCTGTGCTAGCTGCACATTGCTGTGCTTCTGGATGCTGTGTGTGCACAGTATCCACAGTAAATTGTACAGTAATCTGCAGTAAGGTAGAAAGGAGGTGACGTATCCATAAGGACTGCACCACAGCAAGTACATAGTGAGAAATGGGGCCAGTATCAAGTGAAGAAGGGTACTAAGAGAAAGGAAAGAAATTGTATAGGTAAGTACTTGTACTTGTATTGCAAGCCCTTACCAGCGATCATCAGGCCATGACAGTGTCCCTCAATAAAGTTGCTCCTGTCAAAAACAAGAGCAATAAGCCCAAATACAAATGCTTCTCCTTCACCTCCACATCCTTTTTCTTTTTCTGGCATTCATTAGTCTTATGCCCAGCTTTCTGACAATAAAAGCTGAAAAAGCAGTGCAGGTGCAGACTACTAGTAAAGCAGTCAATGCACACATAGTCCTGAGTACTGCTACCATTACTGAAGTGTCAGATGAGGCTAGCGATAATGAAATACAGGTTTCCCTTTATGCAGCAGTGCAATCCCAGTGGATTGTGGACTCCAGAGCCATGCATCACATCAGTCCCTATCATCTGGACTTTGCATCTTGGACCCCAACTAAAGGCTCTGTCAGCCTTGGTGGTCATGCTGTATTGAAACAGATTGGCTCTGGATCAGTGGTTACTTACCCCACTGGAGGGGATTGCAGTGTCTGGCTCACCCTGCAAGATGTCATGCATGTCCCAGATGCAGAATCATGCTACTTCTCAGTGAGTGCAGTCCTCCAGAAGGGTGGCAAAGTCATTTTTGAGGGCACTGGTTTTAACATATTCATCCATGGGTGGAAAGTTATCTAGGTAAATACTAAATGATAAGATTGTTATCACACATCTGAATGCTATTTACCTAGTGTTATCTTATCTCAGTCTTTGCTACACTTCAACACTGAGTAGGTTTCATATGCTTGCTCTTGTTGTGACAAATCTCCATAGTAAATGATTCCAAACACACTTCCATCTTGCATGCACTGGGACTGTTAAAGTTAGCTGTGTATCTGTGAAGAGTATGTATTGTCACGCTGGACTGAGCATGGCTGGTCTGTCAATGTTTCTGTCTGGCAACCTGCTTGGCTGCTTGTTCTCTCTGTCTGGTAGTTAGTTCATCTGGTCTATCCCTCTGCTGTAGGATATTGATAATGTCTGTGTCTATGACCATTGTCTTGGTTGTCTTCTGTGGAGTTCTAACACCTTATTGTGGTGGACAATTGGGATGCTTATGCTTACTAATATTCTGTCCATATATGTATGTATTTCTCATGGTCCAGCCAGAGTCATCATCACTTCCCCCACCCTACTTTACACACCCTCTATTACACTCTTGCCACTCCAGACTGCTGTTGTGTTGCCTCGGCTACTTACTAAGGCACTTACACTAATCTGCCAACAGTTTTTGTGGCCTTACTGCTGCTGAAACATGTCAATCACTGCCGGAAACTCCACTTAAATAGTCATGTATAAATATGCTCATAGAACAGAACCAAAGCCTTAAGCTTGGTCTCTTGTGAATCCTAGACATTCTCAGAGCAATCGTCCAAGTGATCCAAAGCTTCACAGCCCCTTTCCCCTCCCACTTGCACCCTAGAACATACCCTAGGGTCTGCTAAGTGACTTAGTGACACGTTTCACTTAATCTACCATATATAGTAAACCAAGTCCCAATTGGGAACTCTTCAAACTCCAACACATACGATAAGCACTCAGAAAGGCATTGCCTTTCTTTGCTTCAGACAGACGAAGGTCACTGAGTAATGGACCTCTCAGTGCTCTATACCCCCCACCCCATCTGCATCAGAAACCCAGCAGGAAGGAGCAGCTCCTTCCATTCACGACCTTAGTGGCACACCAATGAACTAAGTGCAATACAAGGCATATCAGCACTCCAGACATCCCTTCCTTTGGATATGTGTCTTAAGTATCCAAATCGACTCCTTCACATCTAGATCCCCTTCCTCCTTCAGGAGATAGAGGACAACAGCAGCCAGCACTGCCACTACCAAAAGCCATTCTAACAAGGCATTAGAACTCCACAGAAGACAACCAAGATGACAGTCACCGATGCAGATATTATCCTATACATACAGCAGAGGGACAGAGACAGGCTAGATGACCTAACCCCCAGACAAAGAGAACGAGCAGCCAAGGAGGCTGCCAGACAGAAACATTGACAGATCTGCTATGCTCAGTCCAGTGTGACACACCTTGTTAGAATGGCAGTGGGTAGTGGCAGTGCTGGCTGTATTTGTCCTCAGTTTCCTTGAAGGAGGAAGTGTCATGCTCAGGGTAGGCATGTCAGGGTTCTTCAATATGATCCTAATGGTCTTTGCTAATTGTTTCAGCCTTCCTTGTCCAAGAAGGTTTCTGTTGACAGTGATGGTCATCTGCTGCAGGAGTCAGCCTACTTCAGGCTTAAAGTGGAAGGTGTAGTGATGGTGAGCAGTGGTGCTTAGGAGGGATAGGAGTAGGAGGTTGATGATGGGGAGGACAATGCAGTGAAGGACAAGGGAGAGGAAGAGACAGGTTATGTCTCTCTGTACTGGTGTTTGAGCAGTGGTCTAACAGCTGAGATATGGATGAAGGATTGCCTTGCAATCCTGAGTGACTTGGTTCAGTTTCTGGAGTGAAGAATCCACACAGTGGATTCTGAGCAACTGGTTTCATTTGGCCTAAGTCCATCTAGGCTTGAACCAAAAGGTTCTGGTTCAAATTGCTTTCAGGAAAGCTGTGTATTGGACATGCTTTCTAATGTGTGCAACCCAGTTGGCTTTTGCAACTGTGGTCTGTGTCTTTCTAAGGATCAGGTCTAAGGGCATCATCCCTTGACTGAATGTTCTTCTGAGTTGCTCCTTGTTCTGAGCTGACTTGTTGGTCTGAAATATCAATGACAACTCTGCATCTTCATTCAGTCTGCATCCTTCAATAAGGGTGGTATTAATTTGGTTACTCTCAGTGACAGCCATCTTAGCTTTAATCTCTTTAGAGATGAGAGTGGCAAATGAGTTGAGTGGAATGATTGCTCTTAGACTAGGGAGGTGCTCCCTTCTGTGAGGCTTTAAAGTCCTGCATTGAACAGAAGACCAAGCTTAAGGCTGGTCCTCAGAACTTGGGGCCTTTATATACTGGAGAGTACTACTGCACATTGCTGTGCTTCTGCTGTGTTCTGCAGTCTTTGCTGTGGACTGTGCAGTGCAGTATAGTACAGTGATAACCATCAGGAAGTAATCGTGGGAACATAATGTGGGGTGGGAAGTAGTTACTAAATATAGTAATGGTACCCAGTCCCTAAGCATGGTGTTACAATGACTAGATAAGATTGATCACTGATACATGATTGGTTTGGGTACCAGGTACTGGTACCCTATATATAATATTAGTATATATAGAGGGGTAAGTCCGAAAAAGGAAGTGGGTCTTAGGTCATGTGACAGGAAGGGGATTTAGATGTGAAGGAGTTGATTTGGATACTTAAGAAGTATATCATCTAGTTGATGCTAAGGAAGTGATGTCTGGAGTGCTGATATGCCTTGTATCACACTTAGTTTGTTGTTATGCCACTAAGGTCATGAATGGAAGGAGCTGCTCCTTGGTACTGGGTTGCTAGTGCAGAGGGGTGGTTCTATAGAGCACTGAGAGGTCTGTTACTCAGTGAGCTTTGTCTGTCTGAAAGTGAAGAAAGGCAACACCTTTCTGAGTACTTAACATATGTGTCAGAGTTTGAAGAGTTCCCAATCGGGACTTGGTTTACTATATATGGTAGATTAAGTGAAATGCATCACTAAGTCACTTAGCAGACCCTAGGGTACATTCTAGGGTGCAAGTGGAAAGGGGAAAGAGGCTTTGAAGCTTTGGATCACTCGGAGGATTGCTCTGAGAATGTCTAGGATTCACAAGAGACCAAGCTTAAGGCTTTGGTCCTGTTCTATGAGCATGTTTATACATGGCTATTTAAGTGGAGTTTCTGGCAGCAATTGATGTGTTTCAGCAGCAATAAGGCCACAAAAACTGTCGGCAGATTAGTGTAAGTACTTTAGTAAGTAGCCAAGGCAACACAACAGCAGTCTGGGGCAGCAAGAGCATAATAGAGGGTGTGTAAGGTAGGGTGGGGGAGGTGATGACAATGCTGGCCAGACCATGAGAAATATGTACATATATGGACAAAAGATTAGTAAGCATAAGCATCCCAGCTGTCCACCATAACATGTATTGCCTTGAGGGCATCCTGTCTGGTTGGATGCAGATCAATGGCAATGTCATCATCAATATCCACATTCTTACATGCATTGGAATCATCCATAACCGCCTGATAGATCTCAACATCCAACATCTGCATTAAGATCTGTGATTCACCAGCTGGTTTAAGAAGTGAATCAATATCCATTCTGTTTATTGCTTGAAGCACTCCTTTGGCGACCAAGTTATTGAGCCTGGTCTTGATTTGGTTCTCAGGACAGGTGATAAGATTGATCTGAGAAACTGCATCAATCTGAGAACCTGCATCATTGAGCAGATCAGCAATCGGAAGCATGGGCAGGGGCATCGATAAGGAATCCATGGGCTGCTTGGGCAGAATTCCTGCCTTATGCCAACAATTCTGGATGGTTGTTGCATTAACATTGTCCCATGCTCAAGCTGTGAGCCACATTGCATCCAACTGATCAATATTGTAGATGTGTCTGGGGGTAACTCCTGAGTCGTAGAGAGTAATCAATCACTGGATGAACTTGGCATGATAATGAGCTTTAAAACACTGTATTATTCCTTGATCATTAGGTTGAACATGGGATATGAGATTGGGCTGGAAGTTCCCAACATGGATGGCCTGAAGGCCATTGGGAACAATGTGACCTAAGAAATTATCTTGAAGGAGGATGATCTTGCATCCATTGGCTTGAAGCTCTTGATCCCATTGTTAGATCCAGTCTTGATAGAGCTGCATGGTCATCCACACCTTCACATTGTGTCAATAGTAGAATCTAAGGTGTGCACCTGTCTTCTTGTTGAATGCTTGTGGATGCACAGCCCTACCAATGATCAACAGTGGACACTTATCTGATCCAGTGGCATTTGTGGTGAGTAGATATGTCACGCGGGACGGAGCGTGGCGGTTCTGTTGATGTTTCTGTCTGGCAGCCTCCTTGGCTGTTCGTTCTATTGCTATGAGGGGTAAGGCGTCTGGCCTGTCTCTGTCCTTCTGTTGTAAGTGTAGGATGATATCTGCGTCGGTGACCGTCGTCTTGGTCGTCTTCTGCGGAGTTCTAACGCCTTGTTAGAACGGCTGTGGGTAGTGGCGGTGCTGGCTGCTGTCGTTCCCTATCTCCTGAAGGAGGAAGGGGATCTAGATGCGAAGGAGTCGATTTGGATACTCAAGATGAGTGTCCTAAGGAAGGGATGTCTGGAGTGCTGATACGCCTTGTATTGCACTTGGTTCGTTGGTATGCCACTAAGGTCGTGAATGGAAGGAGCGGCTCCTTCCTGCTGGGGATTCTGGTGCAGATCGGGTAGTTCTATAGAGCACTGAGAGGTCCGTTACTCAGTGACCTTCGTCTGTCTGAAGCGAAGAAAGGCAACGCCTTTCTGAGCGCTTAACGTATGTGTCGGAGTTCGAAGAGTTCCCAATCGGGACTCGGTTTACTATATATGGTAGATTAAGTGAAACGCGTCACTAAGTCGCTTAGCAGACCCTAGGGTACGTTCTAGGGCGCAAGTGGGAGGGAAAAGGGGCTGGGAAGCTTTAGATCACTCGGAGGGTTGCTCTGAGAATGTCTAGGATTCACAAGAGACCAAGCTTAAGGCTTTGGTCCCCTTCTATGAGCGTATTTATACATAAGTATTTAGGCGGAGTCATCGGCAGTCTATGACGCGTTTCAGCGGCAGTAAGGCCACGAAACTCGTCGGCATATTAGTGTAAGTAATCTAGTAATGAGCCGAGGCAACACAACAGCAGAAGGGATCGGCAGGAGTGTAATAGTGGTAGGGTAATGTAAGGAGGGGGAAGTGGTGACGACTCCAGCCGAGCTGTGGGAAATATGTACATATAAGGCAAGTATATTAGTAAGCGTAAGCGTCCCAATAGTCCACCATGACAAGATATGTTAATCAGGCTTTTTGGCCCTTGACTCCTGAATGCTTGCAATCTGACAGGCCTTGATCTGGTACCAGTCTAATTGATGCACACACATACATTGTGTGATGAAATCAGATTAGATATCAAGTTAGATTATCACAATATCCAGATAATGTACCCCCAAAAGAATCCAGTTTCATCTGTATTATAGATATTGTGCAGATCATACCCATCCTCCAGTGCATTTCTTATCAGATCTTGTATTCAATTCCTTTCATCCTCCACCATCTGATGAAGCCACTTCACCATGTTGTGTGGTCTGTGTCAAGCTGCTTCATATCTTGAGGCTCTTCAACCAGCCATTGCTTAGTTTTAGCCTGTCTTCTGAGGAAACACCAACCAGATCTGCAAACTGGTTCCATTTATGGCAAAGAACATCCCCTGTAAGAAGGATCCCATCACTCATCACATTTGAGATCCATAAGTTCATCATCTGTGAGATATAGGGATGCTCAGTCTGTCGAAAACACTTGGCTGCCCGCTCATTGTGTTTGCCTCCCTTTTCCCACTGCCTGCACCATTTAGGCTCATCTTTGACCCAAGATGAAACCAATGGTTGTTTGATTTGCAGTTTTGGATAGATGTGTGCAAAATGCTGTGCTGTAGCTGTCTGGTTTTTGCCATTTTTATGGTACCAGTCAAGGATCTGAATTTGTTGTTGTAATGTAGTGTTCTCTCTTTTGTTAAAGACAGGAGTCTGAGGAACAGATTTATTTGGGGCCTACACAATGCTGCATGTCAGTGAGTAGGGCTGCACACTGTGCCATACACCCACAGCTGTACAGTACCGTATCACGGCCATGGCACCTGTACTGTCAAGCATCCTGAGTGCAGTGTTGATGGTATGGTTATGGTATGGTTCGATGCCATAAAATACCATATTTGTACAGCTGTATATGGTATGTACAGAAAGCAATGCCCATATTGGAGCATAAGCAACTTGCCTGTTTTGTCTTTGTCTCTTTTCATTGCCATTCTCACCTTGTGCCCATTGTTACCCTCGCCCCTCATCCACCATCTCCATTTCCTGCATTCCTCCCTTCAACCACTGGCACAAGATGGTTGTGAGCAAATCACCATGTCATGGTGGACTATTGGGATGCTTACGCTTACTAATATTCTTGCCTTATACGTACATATTTCCCACAGTCCAGCTGGAGTTGTCACCACTTCCCCCTCCTTACCTTACACTACCACTATTACACTCCTGCCGATCCTTCTGCTGTTGTGTTGCCTTGGCTTGTTACTAAACTACTTACACTAAATATGCCGACGGTTTTTCGTGGCCTTACTGCCGCTGAAACATGTCAGACGCTGCCAAAAGACTCCGCCTAAATAGTTATGTATAAATACGCTCATAGAAGGGGACCAAAGCCTTAAGCTTGGTCTCTTGTGAATCTTAGACATTCTCAGAGCAACCCTCCAAGTGATCCAAAGCTTCCCAGCCCC
>WTXH01000610.1:0-10207 GCA_022376555.1 Russula compacta | reverse complement strand
TCAGGTTTGAGGTAGAGGTCGTTTTCTTCCAATTTGTCCAACATGCGATGGACGTATTCTCGATGTCTGGCCGTATGTTGTTCCTCTGTCTCATATGGTCGCTTAGCCGTTGGATAGCGATGTCGTCCATGTATACAGAGAGCCAGCCTTCTCCTACTTCCTGTTGGAAGATGGTGTTCATCATCATTTGGAAGGTTGCCGGGGAGTTAGTAAGACCAAAGAACATGACTGTCGGTTTGAACAGTCCTTCGTGGGTGAGAAAGTGGCCTTCCACTCATCTCCTTCCTTTATTCGGATGTTGTTGTAGCCCCATCGCACGTCAACTACTGTAAATTTGGTGCATCCGCTGAGTCGATCCATGACCTGTGGGATGAGGGGCGAGACGTTCCTGTTTCTTTTTGTCCACTTGTTGATGGGCCGGTAATCCTGTACCGGTCTCAATTTTCCGTCTTTCTTCTTTACAAAAAAGAAGTTGGCTGCGTATGGCGATTTCGAGATGCGAATGGTTCCCCTTTTTAGGTGCTCTTGCACGAACTTGTGCATTTTGGCTTTTTCTTCTTGTGTGAGGGGTAGTAGTCGTCCGGGCATTGTGTCGGGTGCTCCAGGTAGTAGTTCGATGGCGTGATCCCATATGGTGGAGCTGGGCATCTGCTGAGAGTCTTCTTCGCTGAAGACCTTCTTATGCTGTCTGTATTCGGTTGGTATGGTGTTGTTTTGTTCCGGGTTACTTGTGGCACCTCCTATTGTTACCCTTCCTAGGAGGTATGTGTTGGTTCGCTTTCTGAGCGGTCGTGGTACGTTTTTGGTTCAGGGTACATATACTGCTTTCACAGCATTTGGGGCTGAAAGGATGATAGGGAGGTGCGTGAAGTCAATCCATCCCTTCTTCCAGTCGATCTTTGGTTGGACGGAGGCAAACCATGGGTATCCGAAGATGGCCTTATGGTCTCCCAGAGCTGAGAGGAAGAACCTTTGGTTTGTGGTTTGCATTCCTGTTCTGAATTGTAGGTCGGTGTAGTATTTGAGGGCTCTGCTTTTGTTTTCTGTCCCATTGACATTGAACAATGGCCTTGGGTTCGCCAATCGTTTGATGGGGAGTCGCAGCCACTTGGCGTAGTTAAGACTCATGAAGTTTTCTGTGGCCCCTGAGTCCACCAGGGCCACTCCTTCGGCTCTTTTTGCAATTGATCGTGCATAGAAATGAACTGTCATAGATTTCCTTGCTGAGATGTACACGTTATTGCTATGAATCTGCCTAAGCAGGGCCAATCTGATTAGGCAGAGGGAAAATCCTGCACAACTCCCATTTCCTTAGCTAGTTTGATCTGGTCGTCAAGGGACATTCCCTTGAGTTGCGCTCTCATAGTGGCCACGGAGGTCCCCTCCGATGGTTCTGCCATCTGATAGTCTTGGTCTTCCTCCTCTTGGAAGTCGATGAGGTTGGCCTGTCTAGGGCCTTGTCTGTAGGGGTTTCTGGGCGGTTGCCGCCTTTCGGGGCAGGCACAGGCGAAGTGCCCTTCTCTGCCGCAGTTGAAGCATCGCATTGCTTCATATCCTGGCACTGATATGTTTCCCCTTGCAGGTGGTCCCGCCCTTTGCCTCCAGTTTCCTCGTCCCCTCCAGTTATTAGGGGTGCGACCCCTTGACAGGTCCATCAGGACCGGGGTATTATTCATGGACGGGGGCACGTTTGTTGAGTTATATTGGGGGCGGTTCCCCTGGGCATATCGCGGTTGCCAGTTTCTTTGCTGGAATGGTGGTGGTCGGGGCGGGTTGTTAAGTTGTTGGAAGGGCGATTGCCCTGCCATAGTTTTCTTCAAGATGCCATCTATGATGGTCTTCCCCTGCACAATAGTTTTGACCTTTTCTTTAAGGTCGTGGTAGTTAAGGGGGATTGGTGGCTTCAGCGTATCATGCAGGAGTGACACTGGGATCCCTTGGAGGAAGATGTTGTAAGTTTCTTTGTTTCCCAACGTGTATCCGGCCTTCCTTGCCAGGCTTTCAAACCTGGTGATATATTTGTCATAGTCGGACCCCTTCATCCAGCAGTCCCTGAGTTTGTTCCTGGCCTGCTGGGCTGCCTGTGTGTCCTGGAATTGTTGACTAAACTCCAGTAGAAATTGGTCCCATAGAGCCGGGATGTTGTCTTGGGGCATGTGTAGCCTGTCGATCCACTCGCCCATGTCTCTGACCCATTGGGCTGTGCTTTCTCCCTTGATAAGGGTAAGGGTGAAGGCAATTTTCTTGAAAGGGGAGTTATACCCTGCTACATCCGCATTCAAGCGGAGATACCCCTTTACTTCTTCGATAAAATTGTCAGCTTTGGACCTGTCTCTGGTGAAGACTTGTGGGAGTGCTCCCATGGTCTTTACGTCAGTGGCTGCAGCCACTGGTATTTGGGGTGCATTTGGGTCTGGTCCTCCTGGTCCTCCTGGTCCTCCTGGTCCTCCTGGCAGTCCTCCTGGTCCTGCTGGTCCTCCTGGCGGTCCTGACCTTTTGAGGACCTGTCTGAGGACATTCTGGATATGTTGTGGTGCGCTTTGGGTAGTTGTGGATGGCTGTGCAGCAACAGCTGTAGCCATAGTGGTTTGTGTCGACATGGCTTGTGAGAGGCTAGGGATTCTGGCTCCCGATGGTAAGGCATTGGTGGGTAGTCCTTGGAGTGGAGTGAGAGTTTTGATAGGGAATACTGGCGCTTTTTCTTCTACTGGGGTGATCTTGATTTTGTTGAAGGCGTTGTCGATCTCTTTGACCACCTCGTCTGACTCTGTGTCTGAGATGACCTCAGGTTCTTCTAGCTCTTCGTCGAGAAGCTCGTCAGCTTCTGACCCTCTGTGTCGTATTCGTGTAGCTGTGGGACTGCTGCTCCTACGGTGTATCGTCCTCTGTCCCAATGGACTTCCTTCCACTTGTTGTCGTGAATGCACACCAGTTTCGGGTTGGTTGGTGCTTTGCCTCTTGCTGTGACAATGATCTGTATGTCCTGATCTGTGGGATTGGCTGGGTGCTCCTTGGAGATGTACCGAACCCTGTGGTTTCTCCTGCCTCCAACAGTGTCTACCCAATTGAGGGTTATGGTCTGCAGTGTCCCTTCCGAACTGCTAGCCGTTTTGAAAGAAAGTTGAGTCTAATGTCACCGCCAAGGGTTTTGACAGCAACAATAGACACACTAAGTCGACAAGCTAGGACTCGAAGTGTCCTAGAAGACTTATAGAGAGGAAGTCAACCTGCAAGTCAATGTCGATGCCCGGGTTACCACTTGCTGAGCTCCGACTCAGTAGCCACCCGCAATGAGATAGAACACTGCTAGTATTGAGACAAGAGACTCAACTTGCCTCTACCAGGCATAATGAGTCCCCTATATATAGTACAGAGTACTTGAGGGCAGGCCTAGGGCCTGAGGGGGGCAGTGCTACCTATTTATATGACCAAGACAATAATGACCAATGGCACAAGACACTCAAGAAATCACAAGCTGATGTACATGAAACAGGGCATGAACATGAAACGAGGCACAAGTCCTCTAATTGGCCGGTTCCGCAACTTACAGGGGCGCAATGGTGTTGAACCATCACCCCAGGCCAGTTACATAGGGTCACACATGTTAATAGTACAGGGGAGTTACAAGACATATTGCCTGGTTGCAGAACTTACATGGGCACGGACAGTTGAATGTCCACCCAAGGCCAGTTATATGCTCACTCCCAAGGGTGTATTTGTAGTCCCTATGGTCTATATATGTCCATAAGCCCTTAAGGGGTGAGTACAGGCATCCACAATATTGCATATACACTGTATTCTACATTTGGGTGAGTCCAATGAGTCTGCACATACCCTGAGCCCTCAGCAGGGTATGCATAAGCATAGAACCATGCTAAAAGGTCCATATGTAAATGTAACTATGTGATCATAAAGACAGTAGGTAAAGTGTCAATTTGAAACAGTTTGATCATACAATAATCAGGTCAGATAACAAAAGAGAGATCTTAGATTGGCCATAAGGGCATAATCACATTGTTCTAGGGTATCATAGGTATGTAGGTGTCCATGCAGTCCATGTGCTGACATGTGCTCACTAAGTCTGTAATTGTCCTGAAGCATTAAGTGCCCCTTGTAATGTCTGGGCCAGTTCTACCAAACCCCTGAGCATGAGACTGTCTGGTCTAAGCATAGCTGCGCAGATGTTCCATCTCAACACTTAGGCCGAACAAAACCAGTCACTGTCACACTGGACTGAGCATGGCAGTTCTGTTGATATTTCTGTCTGGCAGCCTTCTTGGCTGCTCATTCTCTTTGTATGGGGGTTAGGTCATCTGGCCTGTCTCTGTCCCTCTGCTGTATGTGTAGGATGATATCTGCATCAGTGACCATCATCTTGGTCATCTTCTGTGGAGTTCTAACGCCTTGTTAGAACGGCTGTGGGTAGTGGTGGTGCTGGCTGCTGTTGTCCTCTATCTCCTGAAGGAGGAAGGGGATCTAGATGTGGAGTCAATTTGGATACTTAAGACACATATCCAAAGGAAGGGATGTCTGGAGTGCTGATACACCTTGTATTGCACTTAGTTCATTGGTATGCCACTAAGGTTGTGAATGGAAGGAGCTGCTCCTTCCTGCTGGGTTTCTGGTGCAGATGGGGTGGTTCTATAGAGCACTGAGAGGTCCGTTACTCAGTGACCTTTGTCTGTCTGAAGTGAAGAAAGGCAATGCCTTTCTGAGTGCTTAACATATGTGTCAGAGTTCGAAGAGTTCCCAATTGGGACTCGGTTTACTATATATGGTAGATTAAGTGAAACGCATCACTAAGTCGCTTAGCAGACCCTAGGGTACATTCTAGGGCGCAAGTGGGAGAGGAAAGGGGCTGTGAAGCTTTGGATCACTCAGAGGGTTGCTCTGAGAATGTCTAGGATTCACAAGAGACCAAGCTTAAGGCTTTGGTCCCCTTCTATGAGCATATTTATACACAACTATTTAGGCGGAGTCTTTGGCAGCACTTGACATGTTTCAGCGCAGTAAGGCCACGAAAACCATTGGCAGATTAGTGTAAGTATTCTAGTAATAAGCCAAGGCAACACAACAGCAGAAGGGATCAGCAGGAGTGTAATAGAGGTGATGTAAGGTAAGGAGGGGGAAGTGGTGACAACTCCAGCCAGACTGTGAGAAATATGTATATATAAGGCAAGAAGATTAGTAAGCATAAGCATCCCAATAGTCCACCATGACATGATCCCCTGTTTAGAGTCTTTGCTGGTTGTGGTTGACTCTTTGGGGGCAGTGGCAGCAATAATGGGTGGTGCTGCAACACTTGGAGCACTTCTTGGTCTTGGTTTTACGAATGGGGATTTCTTTGTCTTCGAATCCCCAGTCTCCCTCCACCTTCCTGACATGCAGATGGAGGGGAACTTGAAACCCTTTCAGGACTTGTCTGAGGGCCTCTTGCTCAGTGTTCCCCAGGGGTTATAGTCTTGGAGACCTGTAGCTAGTCTCCTGTATCCATCAGCATCTTGGAGTGCTCCATACCACTCCATCAGCTTGATTTTTTGGAAGGTGAGTTTTCTGTTCACCCTGGCAAGCTCTTGCTGGGTGTACATTACCTCCCTTTCCCACATCCAGTAGGCCAATACACCAGAGAGGAATGACTCGTCTTCCTCTTCTGTGGCGACCTCAGTTACTTTTTGGGAGAAGGGCTCTCTCCCAGAAAAGATGCGCTTCTGCGTTGGTGTGATGTATGGGCTCTTGTGTGGTACTGGGCTGGGATGAAGGAGGGTGGTGAATACATCCTTGCCTTTACAAAGAGTGGTGCTGACGAGGGATACTTTGGGTTGTCGAGGTGGTACTTGTGGTAGGGGGCAAAGAGGGCCCCTCCTGTAATGGTAGGGATTATGAATGGTTTGTTAGTGGTCTCGATCTATCCTGGTCCAGGATGGGTATTATGGACTGCCGGACTATTTATGCTTACATCATTTTCTACTATATATAGTATCCGCTTTCTCATGGACTGGCAGGGAGCCCTTTCCATATCCATCCCTATACATTACCAAACCTCTATTATGCTTCACTGCCCTCCACTTTATGTTGTGTTGCCTCGGCTCATTACTAATACTTTCAGACTAATATGCCACCGTGTTTTGTAGTCTCACAGCCTCATGATGCCGCTTAAACGCATCACCCAGCCTCTTAGTCATATAGGCTTAGTAGGATGCCAGCTGAACGCGTCATCACTTACTTAGTCATACATGCTTACTATCCTGTAGTCATATATGCTTAGTATGATGCCATAGAGATGCATCATCCCTCTACTTAGTCATATGTACTTACTGTACAGTAGCCACAGGGCCTATAAAAGCCCCCCAAAGTGAGACTCAAGCCTTAAGCTTTGTCTCTTGTATAATACAGGACTTTCAAGTTCATCCCTTGTGAACTTAAGCTTAAGAACCATCAGAACCATCCTCTTGCACCTTAGAATGTACCCTAAGGCCTGCTAAATCGACTTAGAGCCACATTTGCTCTTCACTTTGAAACTCCAAACAACTCCGACAGAAAGACACCATCTTTCCCACCCAGAACCTGAACCCAAAGGCTGCTAGTAAAGGAACTCTAGCCATCTATATGAAGGCCACTAGTAAAGGAACTCTAGTCATCTATATGAACAAGTTGCATACTACGACCTCTGTAATACGTGCCGCATACTACGACACACCAGTAGCAACCAGGAGCCACTCCTACAAGACACCAGAACCCCTTCCATTCACGACCTTAGCGTGAACACCAATGAACCAAGTGCAATACAAGACGTCATTGCACCTCCAGACATCACTTCCTTGAAGTGATAACAGAACAGCCAGCGCCGCTACATGCCATTCAGAACCCACAACCATACAAGTTCTAAAGACAGAACTCCGAACCTCGAACCATACCAGAAACCAGACTTGGACAAGGTGTCCAAACTCTGAACTGAACCTAACCAAACCCAAACCCTCACACTAAGACACATGACATCCTAGCATGACAATGGGGTCTTCCTCTTCTGCTTCACACTCTCCCTGCTCCCAGTTCTCCCTCTTGTTCTTGTTGAGGGTCCAGACCCTCTCGTCCTCTTCCTCCCCTTGTCATAGGCACAGGTGCATTTGTATTGAAGGGCTTGAAGGGCTGCACTGATGTTATTTGTTGTAGTGTTGTCCAGGTGTAGGGTGACATGTTGGTCTGTACTTCCTGGTTCCTTGTCATTGAAGGAGGTGTTAGTGGGGGAGTGGAGATCATGTTGGGTGGTCCAGTCGATGGCGGCAAGGAGGTCGTCGAGGTTTGTCCAGATTCTTGTGGATGTTGGGGTGGAATTGAGGGTGGTGGAGGTGGGAGTTGTGGTAGCTGATTCAAGGGGAGGAGGAGAGGCACTTGGGGAGCAAATCTCATAGGCATCACTATTGGTATAATTTTCAATGTCAAGCAGAGCGAACCAGTTGGTGGTGCATAGGGGGGTGGTGCGTTCGCAGGAGGTGGGGAAGATGGACATGTTGTCAGATTTGAGGACTGAATGGTTGCAAGTGGTGGGGATGTTAGTTGTTAATGTAGAGGGTGTTGTTGGGTATTTGTTTAGTAGGAGTGGAAGCGTAGTAGTGAGGGTTCACTGCTGTCATTTGAAGGTAGTTTGGAGGGTGCTTTTATAGCTGGTTGGGTGATTGGGATCAGTGGAATTGCTAAGTAGCTCTGGTGCATGTAGGTCATTGCTGCTGACCCATGAATTGTCGATGCAGGGTAGCCTTTCCATTTGACTAGGTATTGCCATTGTCTTTTTCGGCCATGTTTCCTTTCTGCAATGATTTCATCTACTTCATACTCTTCTTCTCCTTCAATGGTTTCAGGTGCTGGGCGCTTGAATGGGATGCCATACTCCATGGTTTCCATATAGGGCGATAATAGATCCACATGAAACACTGGATGTATATGCATGTGTGCTGGCAAGTTGAGCTGATAAGCAACCAGAGATATCTTTTTCTTGATGATGAAGGGTCCTAACATTTCAGTTCCATCTTCTTTGATGGTGCCTTCATCTTTATGTTTCATGCATCTAGCCAGACTTCGTCTCCAGTCTTGAATGTTCTGATTGGTTTGTTATGGCTGTCTTTTTCTGTAGGGCTTGATGTGCATTTCCCTTGCTTTGGTTAGTTCCTTGAGTCTGATGTCTACAGCTGGTACTTCTTCATCTCCTTCTGTCCAAATTGCCTGAGGGTTACATCCCATGATTAATTGATGGGGTGTGTGGTGTTCCTTCATGTTTCCATGAATTGTGAGCAAATTCCCCACTGGAAGGTATGTAGCCCAGTTGTCTTGTCTTCCATTGACAAAGTGTCTCAGGAATGTTTCAACCCATTGATTCATGCATTCACTTTGTCCATCAGTTCTGGGGTGAAATGCAGTACTAAGGTTTTGTTGGTGCCTATCCTTTGCATAAGGTTCTTGTGAAATTTCTGGTGAAACGAGGGTCTCTGTGGATATGATATTTGGGGTTCCAAACCAGGGAAAGAGGTGCTGAAGGTACAGTTGTGCCACTCCTTCTCCGGTGATTTCCTTGTTACAGGGTAAGAATTTGACTGCTTTGGAACATCCTTGGTCCACGATGGTGAGGATGGTGTCATATCCTTTGGACTTTGGTAATTTGGTTATGAAGTCCATGGACACATATTGGAAAGGTCCTTCTTCTACTGGGGTGTCAAAGTGGTGTAAGGGGGCTTTGCAGTTCAGATGGTTTATTTTCTTGACATTTGGCACATCCTTTATGTATTTTTCAACAATTCTCAAGTTTGGGGCCATGGTAGCATCTTTTGACTAGGTCCCAAGTGTTTGAGATCCTGGGTGGCCCCTGTGGTGCATCGTGTATTTCTTTGAGGGTTTGTTGTGCTTCTTGTTGTCATTTGGGAGGTAAAGAGTTGAATGAATAGGTTATCAGGGAGGATGGTAGTTTGTTCATTGTTTACCCCCTCTTCAAGGTCTTTTCTTCATGATAGAAGGTCTGCAATGGTATTTTGTTTTCCTGGAAAGTGATGGATGATGAAGTGTAGTCTGCCAAGTAGTTATCCATCTTGCTTGTCTAGGTGTTACTTTTTGCACCGCTCAGAAATATTTCAGGTTGTCATGGTCTGAGTGCACTTTGATTTGATGCCTAGCTCCTAGAAGGAAGTGTTTGAAGAATTTAACTGCTGATACTATTGCCAGCAGTTCTCTATCATAGATGTCATAGTTGCGTTCCACTTGGTTGAGTGACTTTGAAAAGAATGCAACTGGGTGTTGTCCATCTTCAAATTCCTGCGTTAGGGTGGCTCCAATGGCATAGTCTGATGCATCTGTGTCTAGTGTGAATGGTTTGGTTTGATCAGCATTCTGAGGATGGGATAGGATGTGAATTTATTCTTGAGGTATTGGAATGCTTCATTGGCCTTTTGACTCCATTCCCATTTCTTGCTCTTCTTTGTTAGTTCATGAAGTGGTCGCGCAATTAGGGAATAATGATCAATGAAGTCTTTGTAGAAGTTCCCAAAGCCTAGGAAGGCCCTGAGTTCTTTGACTGTCATAGGGATGGCCAGTCTGTAATTCCTTGACTTTGACTGGATCCATTTTGACGTCCACTTCCTACTAGCATTCCTAGATATTCCACTTCTGTTTTGTGGAAGTACACTTCTCTGGTTTGAGATAGAGGTATTTTCTTGTAAGACCTCTAGACCTTGATTACTTCTTTGTAGTGGTCTTCCCAAGTTCCATGGTGGCATGAGGATGTCATCCATATAGATGAACATGTTCCCTTTGGCTAGTTGGTCTCTGAAGATGAATCCATCATACTTTGGAAGGTGGCTGGGGCATTCCTCATTCCAAAGTACATTACTTTTGGTTGAAAGAAGCCTCTGTTCATTTTAAAGGCTGCTTTATGTTGGTCTTCTGGTCGGATGAGGATGTTATTGTACCCCAATGTACATCGAACTTGGTGAAGTGTTTCTTTCCTGCAAGTCAAGGTATTAGGTCTCTATCAAGGGTAGGGGGTAGTTGTTTGGGATGGTCCATTCATTGAGCTTTCTATAGTCTTGGACTGGTCATAGTTTTCCATCCTTCTTTTTAACAAAGAAGAAAGGGGAGGCATATGGCATTTGGAGGGTTCAATGTATTTCTTTCTTGGTGTTCCTTTAGGAACTCTTCCAATGCTTCCTGTTCTTTGGGTGATAGG
>WTXH01000061.1:0-166279 GCA_022376555.1 Russula compacta | reverse complement strand
TCGGATACCCGTGGTTCGCCTCTGTCCAACCAAGAATTGACTGGAAAAAGGGATGGATCGACTTCACTCATCTCCCCATTGTCCTTTCAGCCCCGAACGCTGCGAAAGCAGTATACGTACCCCGGACCAAAAATGTACCCCGACCACTCAGAAAGCGAACCGACACATACCTCCTAGGAAGAGTAACAATAGGAGGCGCCACGAGCGACCCAGGACAAAATGATATGATACCAGCCGAGTATAGACGACACAAGAAGGTCTTCAGCGAGGAAGACTCACAGCGAATGCCCAGTTCCACCATATGGGATCACGCCATCGAACTACTCCCCGGAGCACCTGACACAATGCCCGGACGACTATTACCCCTTACGCAACAAGAGAAAGCCGAGATGCATAAATTCGTCCAGGAACACCTAAAAAGAGGAACCATCCGCATCTCGAAATCACCATCCGCAGCCAACTTCTTCTTCGTAAAGAAGAAAGACGGAAAACTAAGGCCGGTACAGGACTACCGACCTGTTAACAAATGGACAAAGAGAAACAGGAATGTCTCGCCCCTCATCCCACAAGTCGTAGACCGACTCAGCGGATGCACCAAGTTCACAGTAGTCAACGTACGATGGGGCTACAACAACATCAGAATAAAGGAAGGAGACGAGTGGAAGGCGGCCTTCCTTACCCATGAAGGACTGTTCAAACCGACGGTTATGTTCTTTGGTCTCACCAACTCCCCAGCCACCTTCCAGATGATGATGAACACTATCTTCCGACAGGAGGTAGGAGAAGGTTGGCTCTCCGTATACATGGACGACATCGCCATCCACATGGCTAAGCGACCACACGAGACAGAGGAGCAACACACGGCCCGGCACCGAGAGTACGTCCATCGCATGTTGGACAAATTGGAAGAAAACGACCTCTACCTCAAACCCGAAAAATGCCAGTTCGAAAAAGAGGAAATCGAGTATTTGGGGGTAATCGTAGGGAAAGGCCACCTTCGAATGAGTCCTAAAAAGCTACAAGGAATTGCGGACTGGTCCCCACCAAAGAACCCGACGGATGTCAGAAGCTTCCTAGGGTTCACAGGCTACTACCGATACTTCGTCCCAAACTACTCAAAAATCACCCGACCCCTACTCGAGCTGATGAAGAAAACGACCCCGTGGCACTGGGGAGAGACACAGATGAGGGCATTCGAAGAATTGAAAACAAGGATGTGCAGTAGCCCAGTACTAATTCAACCGGACATCGAGAGACAGTTTACGCTCCACGTCGACGCATCAGCATATGGCGTAGGCACCATACTCTCGCAGGAGGGACAACACAACGACCTCACACCAACCTTGGCCCAGCAACACAAACCAGTACTACACCCAGTGGCATACTACTCAGCAACGTTCACGCCCATGGAACGAAACTACGACATCTATGAGTGAGAATTGCTAGCCGTCATGAAAGCCCTAGCCCACTGGAGACACTACCTAGGATGGACCAAAGTACCCTTCATCATCCGAACGGACCATGCCAACCTCCAATACTGGAAGTCGCCAAGAAATCTAAACCGACAAACTGCACGATGGCACGCGGATTTACAGGAATACGATTACATCCTGGAATACATCCCAGGCAAGACGAACATGGCGGCAGACGCACTGTCCAGACCATCAAATGTGGACCATGGCGAAAACGACAACAAGGATGTCACGATCATCCCGCCCCACAGAATTCGAACGGCACAAACAATCCACAGAAGAACCATCATACCAAACCTCAAGGAACTCAGATGAGCTATCGTCAGAAATGCCCACGATACACCCACAGCTGGTCACCCAGGAAGAGATGAGACCCTAAGGAAGGTCCAAGAGCGATATTGGTGGCCAAAGATGAAGGAATGGATCGCAGACTATGTCAAGGGATGTGCAACGTGCCAGCAAACCAAGATCTTGACACACCGCCCACACGTTCCCCTCTATCGAATTCCCTCAGAACCAGGCACTCGGCCATTCCAGACCATATCGATGGACCTGATCACTGGCTACCCCCAAGGCGAGGACTAGACGCGATCCTCACCATCGTCGATCACGGGTGTTCCCGTGCGGCCCTATTCCTCCCATGCTCCACCAACATAACGGGCCAGGGATCGCCCAGCTCTATCTGACCATCTCTATCCCTGGTACGGACTGCCCAGAAAAATCATTAGTGACAGAGACCCGCGTTTCACGTCGAGCTTCAGGAAAGCGCTCACCAAAAGACTGGGAATCCAGCAGAACCTGTCCACGGTAGCCCACCCCCAAACCGACGGCCTCTCCAGCGAAAGAACCAATGGGTGGAGCAATATTTGCGACTGGTAACAGGTGGACAACCGGACGACTGGACGGAATGGGTGGCAGTTGCCACTGCGGTGCACAATAACCGAAGGAACAGCACCACGGGACTATCTCCCAACCAAATCCTGATTGGATACGAGCCAACGCTAGGGCCTGGAGATTTGGGGGTCCAGACCAACAACGAGGCGGCAGAACAAAGGACGCGAAGAATGGAAGAGGCGCGGAATCAGGCAATAGAAGCGATCAATAGAAAGGCGACCGAGGTACCCATAGGACAATACAAGGTCGGAGAACAAGTATGGTTGGAGGGGACCCACTTGAAACTCCCGCATCAAGGGTCCAAGCTAAACCCGAAACGGTATGGCCCTTTCAAGATACTCAAAGAAGTATCCCCGGTCGCCTATCTCCTACACCTCCCCACCTCATGGATGATCCACCCGGTGTTCCATGCATCCCTACTTACCCCATATAGGGAAACAGACACTCACGGGCCCAATTACGCCCGACCCCCTCCTGACCTGATCGATGAAGAAGAACAATATGAGGTGGAGCAGATTCGAGACCATCGCCATCAAGGGCGATCAAAGAAGCTCCACTATCTCATAAAGTGGCGGGGCTATCCTGAAAGCGACAACACCTGGGAACCAGCTGACCAGGTGCACGCCCCGGATCTCCTTCGGGAGTATCACAAACGCCGGCCCTTGAACAGCATAAAAGGGAAGCAGAAACCCCCGGCGAAAGCATCAACCCAGTTCCTCTCCTCTCAGCTCGAAACCATTACTTCCTCATGTCCTCTCCCGTTCCAGTCCCAGTCCCAGCCCCAGCCACGCATGTCACGGCCCCAGAGACTGTCCAGTCTCCCACCACAGAAGCCGCCCCCAGTCAGACCACTACCGCCACTGCCTCTAACACCATTCGCCTACCCAGCGCATTCCCCGACCTCGAGACAAACGCATTCTGGGAAGGGCCCCTCTCCCCCGGCACTGTACGATCTGTCTTGGACGGATACGAAAACCTCGACCCAACACAACTCCGTCAGCTGGCCGCGGGGCTCGCCTCCACTCTCCAGCAATGGGAGATGCTCTACCAAGACGAGGCGCAATGCCTCAAGAGACAATTCGAGGACGTCAACCGTGACAACCGCGCGCTCAAGGCGCGGATCCAACAAATCGACGGGGAGCCCCTGCTGTGCCCTGACGGGTACTTCGAGAATGAGGGAAGGCTCCCGACTTCACCATCACGACCCCGGACGGCGAGAAGCCCGCCGTCTTCATCAAGCAGCTCGACGACGGACGAGTGGCCGGATTGGCGGCCAATGCAACGGGCGACCATGATGCCCAGGTCATCGAGCTGTATGCGCGCCCCGAGTTTGACGAGACCCCCTTATCCCCACTCCCGCCATGGTTTCGCGCCCGCCTATGGGGGACAGAAGTCGACTACCACCCCCTGCGCGAGGCCATCATCGAGCTGGACGACTGGCCACTCCTCGCCGAGGTCACCAGGTACCAGGTCCTGGATCGCGAGTGCGACACGCTGCGCGCTGAGTGCGCCTGGCTCAGGCGAATTTGGCAGCGTCTGAGGGGCCAAGTCGGCATGCGAGGATCGACTCATCGCAGCAAAAGCCGGGAAGAAGGTTCCACAGGTGGGAGTCGAGCGGTATTGGCCCAATTGGCAGGCGATCGGCGTGGAGGAAGACAGGATGAGGCATCCTGTCTAGCGAGGGATGGTGTAACCGGCCTGGGGTGATGGTTCAACACCATCGCGCCCCTGTAAGTTGCGGAACCGGCCAAGTATAGAGTTCGTGCCCCATTTCATGTCTGGCCCCGTTTCATATCGATCAGCTTGTGATTTTCTTGAGTGACCTTTGCTACTGGTCGTTATTGTTCTTGTTCGTGTTCACATATAAATAGGTAGCACTGCCCCTTCAGGCCCTAGGCCTGCCCTCAAGTACGTTGTACTATAAATAGGGGACTCATTACGCCTGGTAGAGGCAAGTTGAGTCTCTTGTCTCAATCTTAGCAGTGTTCTACTTCTTGTGGGTGGCTACTGAGTCGGAGCTCAGCAAGCGGTAACCCGATATCGACATCGACTTGCAGGTTGACTTCCTCTCTATCAGTCTTCTAGGCCACTGTGAGGCCTAGCTCGTCGACTTAGTGTGTCTATTGTTGCTGTCAAACCCTTGGCGGTGACACCATGTCTCCACAGTGCTTGTTCCTAAAGTGCCTCATCATGTCCACTAGGAGCATTCATGTCTGCTCCTCATACATTTTCTTTAGTGCAGCCCACAATGTCCTTTGCAGAGGAGTGCACCTTGACACAATTGAAGGCAATGTCTGGGATGGTTGCACCAATGATCTGCTTTACCATACCATCCTCCTTTTTCCATTGTTGTTTGGTGGTCTGATTGCCTATGGTGCCAGCAGCAGTGAAGGATGAGGGGGCAGAGTGATGTTTTGTGTGATCAAGAAGGGAGTTTGTGTCTAGCACCCAGAGCAAGCAGTCACAGTAGATAACCCAGTTGCTGCTGTCAGCAGCCAACTTGGGGATAGTGTGCTTCAAGCTTTGTTCTTCAACTTGCATTGTGGATGCATAGTGTAATGAAATGTGATAATATGTATTGCCTAGAGCCAAGGGCCAGGGCCCATAACCTAGAGCAATAAGCACATGGAAGAGTGCACAGTTGGCGCACTAGGCAATGCAAGAGAGGGGTACATGAGGCAAGGGATAGAGCAATAAGTGCACTTGAGTCCTAAGGAGTGCATGCACTTTGATGTCTGCACAAGGGACAGCAATTGAAGTGCTCAGTACGTGCACAACTATTGCACAAGAATTATAATTGATATTTACCTGCACAAGGGACAGCAATTGAAGCACTGGTTCCATCAGTACAGGTATGTGTAAAGTAGGAAGGGAGTGACAGTACCTCAGTATGCATGTGACTATTGCACAAGAACTGAGGCTTACAGTGTACACTACCAAGGGTATTTAAGCTGCAGCCAACTGAGCTGCAGTGCTGTATGGAGCATGGTTGAAATGTGTAGGTAATAAGTCTGTTTATACTGCCTCATATCAAGGCATGCGAAAAGGGGAAGTGGGACCGGACGACTCACATGCCATCAACGAGATGATGATGCTGCCAGTGAATGATATGAGAGATCGCCGTGATTCTCACTCATGCTCGTGGCGCACCTGTTGATGATGGCCATTGCTAGAGGAGGTGCGCTAGCGAGAGTTGGTGGAGCACGAGCGCGACAGTGGCGCGCTGCATTGGCTATTTTGCCAAAAAAAAATGCAATGGGGCAGGTCCCACAGGGCGGCAACGATGTCATGAAGCAGCACTTGGCGCTTAGAAAATGAAGAAATGAGAGGGTTTGGAGGTTTGTCAACGATAATGAGAACTGAGCCTGGGGAAGATAGTGCGCACGATGAGGCTTTGAATTGATAGGAAAGAGGGAGACCAAACGCGAGCGCAAGCAGGATGGAAAGAGGATAATGATTTGGGTACAGAATCTGGCGTACTTATACATTATATCATAGGGGTTTTGTATGTTTTATAGGGGATCTAATAAAGCCCTTTAATGTAAGAATCGTCGGAAGGGAATCGTCAGAAGGGGTGGAAGTACCGGAAATACCGGAAGTCCGAATGGGAGTCCGAGACGCAAGATAAGATAAGTAAGAATGTGCATATTGTTCTAGTTGCATCAGGAAAACTCAAAAAATACAAAAAAACTTAACCGTCTTAAGAGCCCTTAATGGCCGGTTAAGCTAGTTAAGTATAACTCAAGAAATACTTTAAGACAAAATAAGACCATTCATTTCCTTAAACTGCTTAAAATAAAGTTTAAGGCATTTAAATTGGTTAAATTGATTAAGTTAAGTTTTTTTGGGTTTTCCTGATGGCCTTTTCGTTACACTTGCTATTTCGTTACACTTGCTATTTACTGTACAATAAGCAATGTGATTCTTCACCCCTGAGGGGGGTAGAAAAAAGGGGTAGAAAAAATTAGGGAGTCGACTCAAGGCAACGCATCAGATGGGCGTGAAAGGGCGCATCAGATCCCGCTGGTCCCCTGAGTCCCTTCAGAAAGAGTTGATATAGAAAGAAATAATGTGGAGTCTGGAGTCTGAACGGCTGAGGGTATCACGAGCCAATCCAAAGTGATTTCTCGTAACTGTAGCGAATACAACTTGCTTGTAATTAGCACCAGACTACTGTTTACAGTATATAAATGAGTGTGCCCGAAAAGAATGAAAACTAAAATTATGGCACGTATTACTGTAAACGTCCGTGCGATACGCTAAACGAGTGTCCGGCATCGGCGTCTTCCGCGCCGCGCTCCCGCTCCCATCGAAACATATACCTTGGCTCCTCAAGAGCCTGGTAGTAAACTATAAACATTTCTAGAGCCCCCTCGGAGGGTCTTGCGCAACATATCCAGGCGCGTTTACCGAGTACGTTTACTACCTTGTCCTGCCCTTGTGCAGGATGACCACTTCGACACCTCCTCCACAGCAACTCACACGTCTTGCGCGCCCGGCCTTGCCTTAGCTGCGAGCCATGTGTACACGAGCCGGTAATGTTTGCGTGCTTCGTCCGTAAAACCGAAGAACGCGAAATTGATGAGCGCCAGGGCGACAAGCAACCAGCGAGGGAACTCCACGCTGGCAGCTATATAGGGTACGTTCTTCCAATGGGCGGACGAGAAGTGATGGACAACGGAGTAGTCTTTGTGCATGCCGGTCCAGCCTGTCCAAGGTCCGACACCCGAATTCACATCGCGGACGACCATGAGTATCCCCATCGGAATGGATCCAAGAATGTCGAGGCAGGCAAAGGCCATCAGGCGGAAGTAGTGGCCACGATTGAGCGGACTGCCGATTGACAGCGTCTCCTCCAGCTGACGTTTCTGCCTGTACAATTTATGAATGGTCATGGCTGTCACTGATGAGCCCGCAGAACTAGAGAGAGAAGGCAAGCCGGAACACTCACAACTGTAGACGAAAGACACAGCGCCGATCACCACGAGCAATAAGCAATGGAGGACCAAGCTCAGCGGCGTAACAAGATAAGCCATGCCAGGGCCCAAGTCCTCGAATATATCATAAAGATTCATCGAAATAATCGAGCCTGCGTCGCGTCCGCATAAACAATCGGTTGAGAGTGTGAATGGTTGAACGCACGTACAGAATATCATTTCGAGGATTGGAATGCCAAGGCCAATGAGCAAATCTATTATGACCTGGCGGCGCTTCTCTGCACATGCGTCCATGAGGGGTTTCATGGCAGCAATCCTGTAGAGGCGCCGGACGATGCAAAGTGAGGATGCCCAGACTGCAACAATGATTCCAGCTTGAATACGGGCCGCTGTGCGGTGACTCAGCAAACGTCAAGGGACAATGCATCAAGAACTTACAGATGATGCTGTAGATCGGAGCCCTGTCATCCGTATTTTTGTTCCATATAATCGAGTTGATGCACTGCATAAGGCACCCGAGACCGACCCAGGCCATAGACAAGCAAGTGCCCGTATTCCCGGCTATGAAACGCATTCTTCTCAGCCCTTGTGCCTCAATCAGGAGAATACTCCACATACCTTCCAAGTGCCAGTAAAAGGGGATGGCGCACATCAGGAAACCGATGAAAGAGAATGCAGTAAAGGCCTCATTTGGAGGGTGCCAGTGTACCATTTTGTGGATATTGATTACGGGTGTGTAATCGAAATGGGCTACGGCGAGGAACAGGGGGGTATTCAAGCGACTCGCCAAAGAGAGGGCCAAGGAAAAGGCGAATCTCGAGGGTACTACAGTACCTGACTCGGGTGGAGAGCTTCAAGCAACACGACACACATATATATATGTCCGGACATCACCTTGAATTTCGAGTCCAATGTCAGCACTTCGAATTGATGTGCCATCATCGCATGAATAGGACGCCCTCGTCACGGTCTCAACGGGAACAGAAGTAACAAGTAACCGATTGTCCTGTGTGCAGTGTGCACAGGCTCATGAACTAGAAATGCCTTAAGCGTCCGTCCATCCACATGGAGGAGAACAACCTACTGAATATTAGGTAATGATTTTCATGTTCCACGTTCCACGACGTCGAAAGCCACCGGGTCAGTTCAACTCCCGATTCCCACATTTCCGCATTGCATTGCTCGCATCGCCGTCCGACGTCTTTTTGCTTACAGGGCAGAACTGTCCTTGTTTCTCAAGTTTAATTTGCACCTAAACCCTACCTCCGAGTCCTCATCAGCGCAACAGAGGCAGCGCGCTTAGTGAGAAATGGACGTCTTTGGGCCGATTCGGCCCCCGCAGGACAATGTGGCGCATCCATCAACCCCCTCCCTCCCCTCCTTCGTCCTCTTGTGGATACTAGCACGTCGATCTTTCCGGACGTCGTTCTTGACTCCTTATGTCTCTCCCCCCGCCACGCCACAACAGTGGGGAACAGCATAATACCGGACATGACAACCAGTTCTGGGTGACTGATGACACGCGCCTCCAAAATTCTACTCTCTTCAGATTTACCGAGCGCCGAATTGAGGAGGGATTGTGTGTGATACTGGACATATTGAAATTATGAACTGAGGGTCGGTCGCCAGCGGGCGGTGGGGCAAAACAACGCGAAAATACGCAAGAGAATGTGAGCGCGAGACCAGAGATGAGACAGCGTACTCATGACATGAGATGCGAGTGAGTACAGTGGGTACTCATGAGACACGCGGGGAGCCCAACGTGCTCCATGATGCACGTGGGCGTTTACAATATAATCCAATTCAGTGGGAAAAATCCAGAAATCTGATTCACTAATCATTCAGAATTCTTGGATCACAATTGTAAAAGTTGCCCACAGTGTCATTTGATCAATGCCGCAGCAGCAGCAGCGTATACGTAGCAACGAGGCAGGGCCCGGGGGGATCACAGACGAAAAAACATTCAAAGAGTCAAGTAAGTCAAGCAACAAACAACCGATCAGAAAGCGTGTGTGCGCACGCATGGACAGAAGGCAGTGCGGTGGCGGGCCGCCGGCCCGGGAGTGAAAGCAAAGGGAAGATCGACGACCCTCTCAAATCGATCGATACATACATACGTCGCCATCGATGATCGCTTATGATTCCCCCTCCCCACAAATTAAAAAGATCAAGTAAATGGCCATTATGAGTGGCAGAACAAGGTATTTTTTTATTTATTTTTTCATATCGCGTAAGAAATGTGGGAAAGCGTGGCGTGGCGTGGCGTGCGCGATGATGATCTCCCGGAACCCGGATCTGGCCCCCCGGTCGGTCGGTCATCGGTTCGCTTCTGATTGCCATAATCCTTCCGAGCACACAACTGATCCATGTCTATTATGGCCTAACTGCAGCTCTTCGGCCCACGATCAAAGACCCAGCCCCGTGGCCCGGGTTCATCCGCTCGCATAAAGGATTACAAGGTGAATCGCGAGAACCCGCCCGTGGTGCCTTCGACGCTCCTGCTCGACGAGAGCGTGGAAGCCTCTAACCGAGGACTAGTTACCCAACGCCGCGAATTTTCGAAGCCAATCAAATGACTTGAAAAAAAAAAGTTAACAGTACATATAAAAACTTGCCCACGTGGACACGTGGACACGTAGGCGAAGTCTCGTGCTAGCGTGCTCGTGCGACAGGCGTGAGAGCGAAAGGCAACCCGCGGAGAACAGAACCCGGAAAGGGCTCTCCTCTCTGTTTTTGATTCGCTGCTAGCATCATGTTTTTTTTTTTTAATTTCGACTAGTAGAAATAGAATAGCTACTGGGGTGAAAGGGGGGCAGGGGGTTGTCACGGTAGTAAAAGAGCATCATTCGTGTTGGGTGGCGGTCATAGTATATGGTGGCATTGGTGGCACGCCGCCCGCGAGAGAGAGAGAGAGATAACAGCATCGGCCATATGATGGATAACAGAAAGAAGAAAATCGGAGGAACGAGCGCCCGTAAATCGGTGGGGATCGGGGCCCGCCAAGCTAGGAGCTAGGCCAGCACGAGTCAATGTAGAGAAGGGATAGCGAGAGTGGAAATAGTAATTGGGGGGAGAGGGAATGGCTTTGGGACGACAAAAAGTAATACGTCGTACTAAATTGCATAGGTGCTTCACGCGCACCGCGCACCCTGGTGGGTACCAAAATAAAAGAAGAGAAAAGGTGGGAGGGGAAAAGGGGTGGTTGACGGGAATTAAGGTATCAAAAGAGATTTTTCCCATCTCCGGGATGACACGGCTTGTCCGGATTCGACGACTAAGAAGCGGGTAGCAGGTAATGGGCAAGGCAAGGCAAGGCAAAGGGCAAGGTACGGGAGAGAGAGAGAGCGTCAGATGAAAAGATGAAAAACAAACGGGATCCGAGTCCCACGGGTGGGGCAGGAAAGCGGGACGGCCGCTTTTTGCGTACGTCTTTGCTCTAGTCCTCCTCTTCCTCCTCGACCACATTGTGCAATGGCGCACCGTGCACGTACCGATACGGGCTTTCCCGCCCAGGATCCAATTCAAAATTGGTCGGCTCGGCGTACTCGAGGATCTCTCCCTCCAGCTCCCCCACGTCTTCCACCACCTCCTGCCCCATCACCGGGGCGCTATCAGGAGAAGGAAGAGACAGCTCGGGCAGCGGAGGCTCAGGCGGAGGCGGCGGCAGGGGCATGGATTCCTTCGTGGCCTCTGGCGTCGTTGGTTGTTGCTCTGGGTCAGGTTGTGTGGCGGCAGCCGTAGGAATAGCGGAGGACTTACTCGGCGAGCTCTTGCTAGTCGCCTGGCGCTCCTTCTCACGATACATCTCGATGAGCGAGCTCGCCTTGGGGCCGGGCTTTCCGGATAGCCTGTCGCGCACCTCCTGCTGCCGCTGTAAATCGCGGGGAGAATACGTTGGCGTTGGCGGACTCGGGGTCGACGCTGGGGCCGGGGCTAGTACAGGTAAAAGGGACGGGAAAGACGGTTGGGTGATGGGCTCGGGTTGTCGCTGTTGCTGGTGTTGTTGTTGTTGCTGTTGTGGGCGTTCCGTTGCGAATTTGAGCCGATCGGCTTTCGGCGAGGCGGGCGGTGTGCTGTCGGACGAATAGACGCTCTCGGTGACGTCACTCCGGCGGGGCGCGGGCGCATGGTCCTCAAATCCTCCCGCCGCGGCACTTGCAAAATGGTCGAGGTCCACGTCCTCGCCAGCGCCCACGCGTATTGGGCTCGGGCGGCGATCCGGATGCAAATCAAAGTATCCCATCCGCCGTTGCGAACGTGGCGGCGGCGGCGGCGGCGGCGGTGGCGGTTGTACCACCACCTCCTGCACCTCTTCGGGCTCTGTCAGGGTCAGGTCTACGCTCCCAGGGATCGTGGGCGCGTATATCTCTTCGAGGGGTGATCCGCGGTTATCGAGCATCGAACGGTGCGGGACATTCATCGGCTCGATGTCCACGCTCTCGCCATCAAATAGAGGGGAAGGGCCACGGATGGCCGCCAGCACCTCCGCTACCTCCTGGCTAGCAACCTCCGGGTCCTGACGGCTGATGTTACGTGGTCGAGGACCGCCAGGGCGACGAATCTCGGCGTCCTGATTCGCGGCGCGGCGCGAGTGGCTGGCGACTAGGATGTCCACCCACGCATCATCCTTGGAACGACGGCGCTCCTCCTTCGTCATCTTGCGCGAGCTGGCGTTCAGGCTATTCAGTTCATCGTCACTGTAGCTTGCCAGGCGTATCTCGAAATCGATGTCTTGCGCCTCTGAGGGAGTCAGGCCAGACGTACGCGCATTCGGGGTCAGTGGAAGGCCAGTTGGGAGCCGGAAACGCCGCTTAGTTCCAACCACCGGGGTGGATGGTGCAAGGGGGGCTTCCTCCCGCGGGGGCACGAACGAGGGAGAGGATATATCCTCCGAACGAGTATGATTCAATGCTGGGTCCGGTGACGAGCCAAGCGTTCCATTCTGTGAATGTTTCACGTCCCGCTTTACGGGCCCATCGCGACCTAACGAGATGATTTTCGTAGAGCTATTGTTACCACGAAGAAGACCCTCAAACTCGGCTTCCCGGGAATTGAGGCTTCTCGGCACATGCCCGACGACGTAGGGACGTCCATTGAGCGTGGCGGCTTGCTTCCATTGCTTTGTCTTGCCTGGTGAGAAGAAAGAAGCCAACGTCCTTTTGTTTTGGACACCCGCAGACAGCTGCTGGCGGTATTCGAGCGGCACAAACTCCTCGAAAAGGAAGACGGTGGAGGAAGTGCGTGGGTCCGTGCCACCAGAAACGGTTGACCTTGTCAAGGGGAGGGCCTTGAATTCTATCTGTGGAGGCAAAAGACGTTTAGGCGGGATCACGAAAAACCCTGGAGACGGGCACTCACCAAAGCCCAATTACATTCTCGGTCCATGACCTCTCGTTCAATGTCCATCCATCCACCGCCATACAGCAAATCACAGAAGACGTCGAGGAACGCTTCCTCGATGATCGCCTCCTGCCCCATAACGGGCTCTGTGTCCCACCCGAACGGTGGGAGAGATTTCTGCGTCTTTTTCAACTTGCGCGTGATATCGGCCTGCTGCTCCGGCCACGACGAGATTGAATTTATGAGGGGTGTGCTGAATTGAAGTGTCGCGCTGAGTGGCGCATCCGTCCGCGTGAAGCCACTGGTCGAGAAGTCCGTCCAAGTCAACGTCGTTCGCTTCGATGCTCGGGACTGCGACGCGACGTGGTGTATGGGTGAATGTGTGAATACGAGAGGCGGGAAACGTGACGTACCGTCCGAGCACTTTCCGTGAGGTCAAATTGGAGCTTCTTCTCGCCTGATTCCAAGCCTCCGAAGCCCATCGATTCAAACTCGCCCCACTTGAGGTCCGTCAAACTTCGGAATCGCTCTTCTCCCGCGATTGCAGGCTTTCCGAGGCCAAAGTAGTCCGTCGGGCTGTCTCCGAGGGTGGATATCGTGGTTGACGAGGCGATGGATGCATTCGACGAGGCAATGCCCGTGTGTGGATGGAAGGTAGGGGGAAGGTCCATGCGCTTCTTGAAGCTGTCTGCAAAACGCGGCGCCAGCTTGAGTGTGGGTGGGGCAACCCGCTCCCAATCACGGGATTGTGCAAATGGGTTTGGGGCGTGCGTGACACCGCTCGGGGGTCGAGAAGCCCAACTGGCCGCACACTTGACGAGATCGGGAGTATACATGCGGACGTTCCGCCTTACACTGACGACGCGTACCGTGCGGGCGCCACGACGGGGTTGGAGCCTATCGTGCTTCCTCGAGCGAGTGGATGGTTCCGGGAGCATGGCAGGGTAACCGCGAATCCAATCCTTCAGGCGTGTAGGTACGCCAAGGGAGGCAGCGCTACCAGGTCCGCCGAACGAACCAGATGACTCGTTGCATGGTGCGTCTTGCCAGCGAACAAAGGCGAGCAGGACATGCTCCATTGCGTTGGTGGCACGGAGATATTGGAGGTATGTGTGGTGGAAAGGTAGCGCGGCGGGTCCAAGCCCGAAAAGAATAGGGCCGAAAAGAGGGGAGAGGGTGGGAGGAGTGTGCCCTGACGATGAGGAGTGGGCTGTGAGGCGGGCGAGGAGAGAGAGGACATCGATGATAATGAGAGGGAGAGGCTGCTGTAGGGGTGTGACGAGTGTCTCAAAATGGGTCGCTGGATAGTCTTGGGCTATAAATGGGAATCAACATTGTGGGTATAAAGAAAAAACGGCGATGAGGGAGGACATGGGCTTACCAACTTCGGCTTCGCTCCATTCGACGTACATGTCCCAGGAGATGAGCCCACGAACGACATTTCCCCCATAGACACGCATAACACGGGCGAGACCCCAGCGGAGACACATGGCGAGCTCCGCCGGGGCGGCAAAGCGGGCCTCTTCGCGCCATGTGTGTTCGGCGTCCGGCGCGGGGAACGATACACAGGTACGAAGGAAAGCTTGGACGAGGCGACGAACGCCGGAAGAGTTGACATCGAGGGCGAGACTGGAAAAGAGGAATGGAGTAGTGAGTCCACGTGTGCCGAGCTCCTCGCAGACGGTCTGGACGAGGCGGTGGACCTCGTCGGGGCCGAGGGCTACTTGGTGGTGATAGGAAAGGTAGCCGTAGTCTTGCTCGCGTTGGTGGTGAGCTGTGGGTGCTGATTGTTAGCAAAGGTGCGCTGTGTGGAGTGGTGAAGCGCCGAAGTGTGCTCGATGAGCGAGAAGCGACACTGGTGACACACAGCATTGGCGATCGCCCAAAAAGTAGAGGGGCAGATCACACGGGGCGACAAGTGCGAAAGCCACATGTAACGGCGCTTAGGAAAGACGCGATGGAGAGAGATAATACGGACCGTGTTCTGAACCAGACGGACTCGCGAGGTGGTCGCCGCCTGGTGGATCGAGGTTGAGGGGGAAAAAACTGCCGTCGGGGATGATGAGTTCTTCTTCTGGGAGAATGGGACCGGGTGCCCTGCCCTTGGCTGCACTCAGGGTACGGGTGCGGGTCTTTTCGACATTCTTATCCTTCTTTGCAGGGATGGTAGCGGGGCCTGCTCTGGCAGAAGCTCGGCTGGATACACGGCCAAACTCATCTAAAGGTTCTGTGGTTTGTCTCTGTGACTTGAGAGGGGAAGAAGTTGTGCGGGAACGAGAGAATAAGCTGGGCATGGAGGGAGGGGACCCAACGACGGACTGGTCAAGAGCAAAAAGGAAAGGAAAGGGTGAGGCGAGGCGAGAAGGCGAGGCCACGACTTGTCTGCAGTGCCTTGACTAAGCAGTCAGCAACACCCGCCGGCACAGTTACGCTCGGGTTTATTTATTTTTTGATGATAAAAGACGATTGATAGACCTCGGCGCCCAGCTGTTGATCCTGTGCTCTCCTTCTCCTCCATCCCTTACCGGAACCCTTCTCGCCGCTGTCTGCCTGCCACTTTCGTCACAAAAATTGCCACGTTTTGAACCATAAACACCCGGCTTCGCGGATTCATCCATTTGCAGTTCCCCCATTCCCAGCTCACATGGTGCTTAGATTCCTCTGGTTCCACCCTAGTACTTTGCCGTCCGACGATGCTCGAATCAGGAACAAATGAACAGGGCTGCATGGTGAGAAGCCTGTCGCGCACATAGCCATCTCCACAACATCAATCACCTTGTCAATAAATGCCTGCTGTATCACGCCGCTCAGGCACCCAATTGGGCCATCCCTGGTTATCAGCTCAAGTGCCGTGATGGCAGACATCAAAGTCGACGTCAAAGCAAAGCGCGAGTCCCGGCCACGTGTCTGATAAGTGGGCCCACGCGCGAGCACGGAAGCGCCGGCAGACCTTCGCGTCGTGATGGCTACACAATATGCGGTGCATGTACACACAATCCTCGGCTCCTCTCGGACATTATGATATGACGCAACCCAGTACTCTCATGGAAGGATTCAAGTGGATCGTCACATCCCAATAACCTGGACTTTGGGTGATCTTCGATCTTCGGCTTCCGCCATGGAAACAGAAATCGATCGGTTGCGTTACCTGGGCTTCGCGCAGCCTTTCGCTGGCTGTGTATGTGCCAACGCATCCAGGGTAACCCTGACACTGACAGCATGAAGAAAGAAGATGTATCAACGTTGTCTTGACTCGATGAAAGCATGACGACCCACTGGCTTTCTTAAGGCTTTTGGTTCGGTAGTATCTATTGAAACAGCGCTCCGGATACTATGCTGAACGTTTTCGACGTGCACACCGATGATCACATCGATCACATTTGGAAACATGTGAATGAATGAGTGGCCGGGTGTGGTGATCGATCGACGGCGTTACAGCATACATCACGTAAGATTTATTCTCGCCTTACCCTCCTCGTTCTCATCACCAACGAGATCATCGGCGAAGCCTGACAGACTCAGTTTCCTATTTCCTTGAATGGCCACAACTCCACTCCCACCACAATTATGAATGATCTCCGCTGAGCGCAACTTCATTTTAATTATCGCCATTCGTATAAGGACATATACCCCGCAGTGGTCGTATCCTCGCATGTTTCTCACAGATATCCACCCTTTCCATTCTCCCTTCAACTTGAGTCCAACAATTTTTGCATCTGCCAATTATCTTTCTTTTTGGAGAACCACGCATGTGCCAAAAATTGTATCCTTCCCTTGAGGTTCCTTCCTCATTTCCTATGTATTATGACCTTTTCCTGACAGTAGCGTCGCCTCATCATATGACAATGACGATTCCAAGTCCCGCCACTCAAACATTCGCGCAAAAGAATGCCCAATTTGATTGGGACACGGGCTCAGACGTCCCTGACGACGACAACGGTACAACCGCCCCCCCCCCCCCCTCAGATCTATTCTCATGTGTGTCATCCTTCGATCTCTCCAGATCAGCCGTCCGAGTGCATGTCAGATGCAGATGACATGTCCGTCGAACTGCAACCACAGCCACAAGCGCGACCGTTGCGCCCCTCGACCTCGTCTACCTGGTTCGCACGCTGTCCTCGTACATATATGCGCGATGATAACATGACAAGCAGCACCTTCTGGAGCCAGCCCGTGCCAGGGCCGAGCAAACAGCCAGCTGAAGGTTACGGGATGGGCCCTTTGCTGAGCTAGTCGCCTTCGTGTCCTCGTCCGAACTGAATTTCATCGACCTAAACCCGCAAAACGATGAATCCAGGACTTGGCTCATTAGGGACGGCGGGAATCGTTCGAAAAGAAAGTATTTGACCTAATCCATAGATCAGTAACGATGATGAGGTGTTAACGAAATCGCACCTCTCCGCCCTCTTCTTTTGCCTACAACAAGTCATCATACTCGCCATGAGGAGCATCCTACTGCATATTCATGGCATTGCCGATGTTAATCAGATGGCTCATAACGACGTCTCGTGTGACGGCACCGGCAAACATAGAAATACACTTTAGAGTGTCGGGCTAAATGTAAGTTATAAGGAGATTAGTGGTAAATCCAATAGCGTTACGCAAAGCCTTTCGTGTATAGAATGTGGAATGATGTGCGCTAGAGCGGGATGAATCCCATGACTGCTCGGTACAGAGATGAGGAGGGTGTTATGGCTCCGAGATGAATATATACGCACCAATGCCCTTGAAGTCTCCCGTTTTCGTTCTCCAAAGACCCCTTCTTCGTTGACTAACTGAAGAAGCTCGTCCGTCTTCTCGTTGACGATTTCACTAACCGAAAACTCGGTATCTGTCCCAGATTCTCGCCCTCCCAGATTCTTGACTTGCCCACATTAGTTTTATCAGACGTTTAAAGGCGATCGGGGGTTTGGCTTACTTGCGACACCAAGATGAGTAAAGTAGTACTCCGCCGCCATATTTAACACGGGGTCATAGTTGACGTTTTCTGGATTTATAGACCTTGAAACAAAACCTCAACAGTCTTTTCCGCCGATTCTGAAATTCCCCATGCAGATTTCGACGACTGAAGCAAATGAAAAATGAGCTTTAAATGATAATGATTTAGTGATGACTCCACCATTTCTCTTTCAGTTTTTGGTCACAGCTGCCAGCTGGTCCCAGAACTGATTCACCACCTCGCCACCGAACCTTTTTGCGACTCCAGGATCAAGCAGGACAAGAGCTCAGGCAAGATGCTCGCCAATTGTTTCCCCAGATTCTTTTGTATCCCGCTGCCCTGAGAGAACTAGTACTGGGTTTGGGGCTAGTATCGCCGTCGAGCTCGAGTCAACTCGGCAACTCACTCGCTCTGACGAGCGAGTTGGCCCTAACTCGACGAAGATGAACAAGATGACCCTGTTTCTGTGACAATACATGTGAATTTGTTTGCGCAGATTCTGGTCCACGCGTCCGCGCGGGGCCCAGAACCGACACAGTCGTGGTCGATGCACGAGGCCTGATGCACGAAGAAGATTTGCTGCTGTCGAAATAGCACTCAATTGTACATCACTTACTGTATATGGCATCTCAGTCCTTTCCGGATCCATTCGCTTCGCGACAATACCTTCGTTTCGGCCTGCCCTTGGCATCGCTCTCAACCTCAACTCGATACACCAGTGTTGCACAAGTCAACGTTGACTCCGGATCGACGTAGTCAAAGTCAACGCAGTCATACCAGAGTCATTGACAAAGTCAAAGTCGGCTGGTGGGCAACAGTCAGCAGTAGATAAGATATGATGACAATCCATCGTGAGAAAATCGCGAATGTGTGATGCATCACGTGCCTCACTCATCACCAGCAGCGGAACTGGTGGCCCGGTTTCAGGTGGTGTCATCCCTAATATAGAACTCTCTCACGGGCCCTTGACCCCGTCAGCCAAAAGTCAAGCCACCAGTCACCTGGTCAGACCGGATCATGGTCCCCCTCCCTAGTACTACACAAAACTGGCTCCGTGGGCTATTCGTGTCGATATGAGAATCAGTAGCTGAAAGGGAAAACAATTTGTTGGTCACACGATGGCGCCCGCCGAACCTGAACGGAAGTTTGTTTACCCCAGCCTCGTCACACGCCACGAAGCAACGCATTTTAAATACAGTTACTTCTAAGAACACGTCATACTGTAGAGGGGACTCGTGTGGGCTCTGATATGGTTCTGTTCTCGGCATCACTACACTTTGACAAGTAGCCGTGGGACCTCTCGCCGACGCCACCTGTGGTGCTGACGTTCTGCTACCCCAATCGCGGTGCGCATGCACATCCGCCCCGGTTTTACAGTAGCAACTGCACGTCTTACCGTTCCAGATGTCCAAAGTCTGATACTCTGGACCCTCTGGCCACGGACCCTCTGGCCACGGATCCTAGGCCCGGTCATCGACCTCCACGTCCACTGCTAAGTAGCATCCAAGCAAAACGCAACCTTATTCCCCCCCCTGTTGTCGTCCAGTGAAGGCAGGCCAGCTATCGTTGTCTCTGGCGTTTTCCCTTACGTCCGAGATCGAACAGTCGCCACGCCAGAATTTCGAGACGTGGAATTTTCCTTTGCTAGATGCAACAGAACGTGGCCAGATCCACCCGCCATCCCGGATTATCTACTTGCGCGCCATGCTCGAGTAGTTGGAACGATCGATGAAACACCAGCATATCGTGGGCCTTCTTTCCCCAGGGTCGTGTAGTAGGAAAATATTCTGTTTCTCCCCCCCGTTTATCACCGCGAAGGGGCGGTCACAAAGGTGTAGTGGTCTGATGCAGCGGAGTGGTGCTCAACCATATTAGTAGAACTTGGCACCAAGCTCATTAGGTACCCAATACTTGGGATCAACACGAACTTCCTGCACCTTCCTCAAAAAGCTCGTCTCAGAACCTTTGGGTAAAACCCCCTTCGCTCTCAAGAAGCCTCACTAACGCGGTCGTCTAGGTAAGACAGTCACTCCCGTTTTCGTTGTACAAGTAATGATTGAACTTCTTGGCGACCAGAAGATCGTAGACGTCGGTCGTGGTGTACGCCTTTGCTAGTGCCCAATGATAGGGAGCAGCAGAGGAGACCGCGAAGGCCTTGCTGATGAATCTGACCAAACTTATAAGGCGACTGCGACTGAAAAAAAAAAAAAACATGACTCGACTACTTACTGGAACTTCAATTGCCGGATCGGTTTTGCTCACCTTGCGCGTGTCGAATGACGTTGAACGCCAGGACTTTTCTTCCTCATAGGCACCTCCGCCGCGCATACAAGTTCAGCCTCACAACACAGGTAGAGCGACGGGCAAAGCCACAGTACCCACCAGTGGATGAGTTGTTTGTCGGGGTTCTTTGGATCGTGTTCTCCAGACATCTTGACTGCCGTCGCAACGAACCTCACTATCTTGACGTCTCTGTCACGCTTCTGCCACTGGCTGGTGTCTATAAGCTTGGGCGTGGGGTTGGACTGGGTGGGAAGAGGTGTGTGAGGGGCCTGGTACGCCGCTTCCGAGTACGAACCATGTTCACTTCGTGACGGGATAGAAGAGGGGCGATATTCTCCTCTGGTAGGTGTGTTTTTATGAAACTGAGGGACTATGAAATGGAGAGATAATCTGGTATACATAATGGCATGCCACCAGATGAGAGTACCGGGGCTCCTGTCGCTCCGATGTCCACTGACCGAGAAACCCATACACTACCACACCGGTGTATGGGTTAATCCTACCGTCGTACATCAAAACTATCGTGACCAATACCTGCTAAGCTCAAAAGAATCGTCTATATAGAGCAATTTTAATCGGGATTGAGAAAGCTGCGAGTTATCGAGCCAGGGAGGCTATGTACTGTTCTGTATATACTGCAAAAAAAAACGAAACCCGGAGTCAGGTGCCGCAATGTTGTGCCCACCGCTCGCCTGAATGTACCTTGTGACTCCATCTTCATTCACTCTTCCTCTTCCATCAGACCATCACCATTGATATCGCAAATTTTGATTTTGTAAAAGGTACTCACATTCCCGGTTCGGAATTGTACCTTGCAAAGCCATGGTAAGTTACATGGATCCGAGGATCGGCAAGCGCAGAAGGTGTTCAGCACGGAAAAGGAACACATTGGTGACAATTCCCTTTCCCTCCCTCCCCGGTATGGTCCAAGTTGAAACTTGGTAGCAACTTGTGCTAAAACAAATTTACACCGTTGAAACTTAGCCACTACTGGCAATCAGAGTGCAGAATCTCGGTTCGAAAATGCAACCTTTGTAAAACTGTTTGCTTGGTTGACTTGGGCATGGATTACAGCGAGATTGGATGAATAATGCCCCCGAAACGACCCGGAGTTTGTGGGCTATTCATGGAAACATGCCGCCATCTAGGCATCCAGTGTGACCCAAAAGTACAGCCGTAGCGGTTACTGCAAGAGCACGACGGGTCATTCATGGGTGTCACCAAATGAGACAAGCATGTCTTTGGTGAGGAAAGCGGAGCATTGTTTGGGAAGATGGTTATCTCGAAAGCAACCCGGGGGACGGCAAAGCAGTGATCCTTGCTCTCACGGTCAGCTAGACACTCATAAATAGAATAAGACAAGAATGGATCACTTTTTGTACAGGCTCTTCTTGCGCACGACTCGCTTTTGTTGATGTACCCTTCCCGTTCGCGCTGTCGATGTCACTTTTCTGTAAGCCTCGATGCTTAGGGCCGAGAGGAGAACACGATGGAAAGCATACGCCACCTCCCAGTCGAAGGGTGAGCTCGCAGAGAATAAGACTCAAGTAGGGATAGAGCGACCGTGTAGGCGAACGATAGAGAAGGCAAGTGCAGAGGCGCAATCGCCGACTTGCTCAAACAGATGGGAAAATCTTAATAATCGACTTGACAGTATATGCTTCTCGACCTTCTGTGGTCCCACCCACTTACGCACCATATTCCCTTCTCTAATTGGCACCGTGCCTTCGAGCCGAGTTACATCGTCGTATACAGAGATCCCATGGTGTAGTTCATGTTCTATGCCACGACTCTTGTCAGAGGGGCACGACCGATGTAGATGTAACCAGTTTTACGAACATAGCATCACTGATTAAAGTCTTTGACCGTAGAAGGGATAGAAAGTAGGCGATGCTGCCGGCTGTGTCAGCGCCCGCCAAGGCAAAAGTCATCCAGGTTCAGAAGGCCAATTCCCGGCGCTGACAACCCATACAGGGAGGGTAGGGAGAGAGGTGGAGTGGGGGTGGGGGTGGAGTGGGTCCCAAAAGTACCAGCTAGGCGAAGTTGTGGTGGTGCGGCATGGCGAGTCATCACATACACACACCCCAATGTGGGCGCTGCCACTAAAGCAGTTCCGTCATAGACGCACAACGACGGCAATGAACTAATTGTACATAGCCCACAGAAGACGGCTTTCTACTCGGAAAGGATGGGCAGGGAACGGACGCAGCAGTCAGGCTCCCCAAGCCATAGCGGCCATCGCAGCGACATTGGGCATCGAATAGAACATGGAACGAGATAGTAAGAGATGAGGGGAACGACAAAAAAAAATAGGTAATTCCGGGCACCCGATTCAAGGGATGTGTGCAGGTGAGGGCGCAAGTCTGGCCTCGTATTGTACCGTAGGATCGCAGGGCCGCACGCAATGTAAAGATGAGTCGAGATTTCTACTTGTATCCGGGCTTGATGAAAAGGCCTTCTTCAATCTCATTAGCCCTGGCCGCCAATAGCAGCTGGTTTGCGCTAGCGTTGTCACCGGGAAACCTCTAAAGAGTATGATCATGATGGGGGTCTCTGACCAAGGCCAAGACAAGAGAAAACAAAATGATTACTAAGACTCCGAAATGATGCTCGTGACCTCGCGCCGCTGCTTCAGCTGATTTACAAAAGCGATAGTACTTTTGACGAGGGGTTCCTTGATACTCCCAAGTGCTCAATTGTCTTCCCCCTATGATCAAACTTTCTCTCCGAGGAATGAAGGTCTGTGCCACGTTTTGGAGTTCTGATGAGTCATGCATGCCTCTGACGGACTTGAATGTGACTCCAGCTGCATTATCGAATCCTACCATGGCCACCTCTCAAGTCTCACACTAGTCTCACCTGTATCCGTATCCTCACACCTTTTGATCATATGAAGACCATGCGAATGATTATCGGTTGTTTTACACTGCGCGCGCGCCAGGGCACAGTCACCTTGACAGCGGATGACGGAGCCGCCAGTCAGGAGCCCTTTCTGGGTTTCTCGTGCTCTCCTTGGATATGTCGCAAAATTTGTCAAATTATAATGAGTCTGCTTTAGCGCCGCCAATGTCCATGGCCGGTAGGTCAGTGGTAGGCCATGCACAGTGCTGCACGTCGTCCTCTGCCTTTGCCGTGCCCAAGTGCTCACCTCAGCCTGGTGCCGTGTGAGCCTGACTGAGGTGGGGGGGATCGTCTCTGGGGCAAACGCCCCCCAATGGAAGAGCAAAGCGAACGACTATGCCGAGCACAGGTTGAAACTCGGTGCGTATTACATGGAATGGCTTCGCTGGTAATACATTTTCAGAGGTAGATGAGTAGGGGAACTCACTCGTTCGTCTCTGCATCGATTGCCCCCAAGGTCTGCCTCAATTCAAGCACCCTTGGAGGTTACTCGAGTTCGAGAGCTTCGACTAACTAGGGTCTCTTGCATGAAGCGCGGTAGTGGATGCTACCCCGACGTCCCTGAAAAAAAAAGAAAAGAAAGAAAGAAGAGAGAAGAGTAGGGCTGAGACGAGGACGTTGGCACACCTTCCTATGCCCCCTCCCTATTTTTTCTCCTCTGTGCTGTTCTTTTTTTTTTGTTCTTGAGACGGTTCTGTCTTTGTAGTATTGGCAATTCAGGCTACACACTGGACGGCCGGGATAAGCCACAATCAGCACACCCTATTGTTCGTTTTGTGGAAGCGCTTCTGAGGGAGGACCGTGGGCCGGATGACGTTCAACTGCGGTCAGGTACAGTACACTCGCACGCTGTTGAACCGTTCACACTCTAGCGCTTGCTAGCTCTCCCTTGCACCACACGTCCGACGTGCCCAAGCTCCAGGCCATTATCAACGCACGTACTAGCAAAGAGGATCCTTCGGGCCCTCCTTGGACCAGAAACAGAAATATACAAAATCATCGTTACTCACATATTGGTAAGTAAAAGTAAACACGTAGCTGCCATGTGAGGGATCCCGTGCGCTCTGTTCAATTGTTCCCTGTAGAAACTTTTCTTTCAGTGCGCCGTGAACTCTCTTAAGAAATGCTATCACAGTTTTGATACGCCACGAACGTACCTGACGCGTGCCTGACTGTCCTTGTTTCTTCCTTACGCCGGCGCTTGGGAAGAACACCGGCCCACGGCGAGCGTCTGGTCCTTGCACTTATTGTTCATGGTGGACTCCGTGTCACTTTGGCTATCTCAGCGCCATAATAACTCCTTGGCGTTTCGGATTATCTCAATTGTCTTTCGTATGAGAAACGAAGCCCACATGTCGTCGGTCGATCCGTTCGTTCGTTTCTGACAGTCTCATCTATCATACACTCCATGCCACGTCTGGGGCTTCCTTGAGGTTGACCTTGCGCAAATGTATAAAAGAAGAGTGCGCGAGCATCATCCACTGCCATCCAGACCAGCACAGCTCCGTCGCATCCCATCATCACTCAACCAACCTCACTACCTTCCAAATTTAAATTACACACTCACCAAATGGATTCCTTCGTCTCGCACTTCACCGCCTCCACCGCCTCTACCACCCCCGATTCCGAACCGGCCACCTCGACTCCCGTCGATGCCAGTGGGGGCAACGGTTGGGGAAACTGCATCATCGCGTAGACGGTGTTTGACCGTCACGAGTGATGCCCTTCCCGACTCCATTCTGATGACCTCCTGTAAGTTTTCTTTCGGCCGAGGGGATCTGCCACAGCCTTTTTCTAATCCTTGCACCTGCAGCCCACAACACACACACACCGACCTCTCATCTTTTCGCCTCAAACATTTCGTTTCGTTCACCCTGTGTTGCCCACCTTCGCCTTTAATGCGGAGATTTAATGACCGACACATCTTTCGTTTTGTATTCTTAATTCTGTTTGTACCACCATTAAACCACCTGTGATTTATTTTCGCACCCATTTTATTTGTTGGGAATAGGTGGGCCTAGTATAGCCGTATGGTTAATGTCTTGCACTCTGTAATGGTAGACACATTCTTCTTGTTGGTACCATGATTATTAACACGTTATTCCACGGCACACTCACGGACTGGCGAGGTCCAATTATCACAAAATTGGGGAAGGTATCGTGATAAATCTGCATCATAATACGGTTTAAAGCCACTATGTTCGAGTAGTTGTAACGATCGATGAAACGCCAGCATATACACTGCATGCAGAGCCGGGTAAAACTCTGTGGGAATTTAAAGAATTATTTAGGGTTTATTTGTCTGGAAAACTTCAAAAAAAGACTTAAAATGTAAAGCATGTAAAGCCCCATTACCTGGAAGATGATGACAAGGAATAAGGATACTCTTACCCGAATCGGGATACTGTCGTGAGTCGTCGGGTATCTTGAGCGCGGAGAGGTGGGATGGAGAGGAACAAAGTGAGATCGCTCCGCACTCAGAGTCTTTAAGCTTTCACGAACCATACAGATCGGGCCATAACGTCAGAAGCCTGTGGTATGATGACGCCGCTCGCGCCTTGCCCTCCGTTTCCAAACACATTCACGGAAGCCCCCCCCCCCCCCCCCACGCCCGTTGTGCACCGCAGTGGCAAGCGCACACCTCAAACTCACTTTTAATGGTCCGAGATTGGGACGATGTACGTACAGTACCCTGGCCAGCAAGCCTTCGATGTTGGAGGAAATGAGAGAGACGGGACAAGCTGCATGGATATTGGACATAGGCTGCATAAGGTAGGTACAGTAGTTGTCATTTTGATTCTATGCCCGATCTGCAGGACCGAGATGATTTCAGACCATGACAAAGTGTGACAGGTTGCAAGGGCCCCTCAAATGAGATTAAACCGTGGGAAAACGACTTGGGCAGGAATCTCTTCGGATCCGATGATTGGCAAGCGCGGAAGGTGCTACCCCGTCAGAAGAGCACGATCGATACAGATGTGACCAGGTTTATGAACATAGCATCATCAGAGTCCTGGACTTGGCTTCCAGAAAGGATCCATTTGAGCTGATACCTGCCCCGGCCATGGCTGACACTTCGCGCTGCCGATTGTATCAGCACCTGCCAAGGTAGAAGTCAGACCGTGATATCCAGATCCAGAACGCCAATTCACAGCGCTGACAACCCATATGGGAAGGTTAGGGAGAAGGCTGGAGTGGGGGGTGGGCCCACAGAAGACGACTTGGTATTGGGAAAGGATGGGCAGGGAGCGGGCGCAGCAAGTCAGGCTCCCCAAATCATTGCCACCGCACCGCCATAAGGCATAGAATAGAACAGGGAATAACATAGTGAGAGATGAGGGGCATGACAGGACATAGGCAATTCCGGGCACCCACTTCAAGGATGTGTGCCAGCGAGTTGTACTGGCGGGGAAATCGGGGCGCAGGCAGGTGCAATTGTGACTCCGCCAAAAGACTCCGAAAATGATGCTCGCTGCTTCAGTTGGTTAATATCTTCTTTCTTTTAAAAAAAAACGGAAAGCAACACCGCATTTTTACGAGGGATTCCCTGATACTTCCACCGATAATCCCAGTCAACCCTGCCGTCGAAACGAGACGAGAGTAACGCGAAGGAGAAAGAGCACTTCTTCCCCATATACACGCAAGTCTCTCTGCCAGAATGAAATGAACCCACCGCTTGGCGGGCGCTTTTCGAGGGCCCAATTGTGTTCCCTTCCACCTCATGATCAAACTTTCTGTGCCATGTGTCAAAGTTCTGATGGGCTATGTACTATGTCTCTGACAGGCCCGAATGTGAACTCCCATTGGACTGGCAGCCACATTATCGAATCCTAGGCATCCGACCACAATGACCACCTCTCAGAGTCTCACTTGCATCCGTATCCTCACACCTTTTGATCATGCTGTATGAAGAACAATGCGAACCTAGATTGGGGATGATTATCAAACTCCCTCGGTGCTTTATACTGCGCGCGCCAGGGCACAGTCACCTTGACAACGGACGACCGAGCGGCCAGTCGGAAGACCTTTCTAGCTTTCGGTTTCTCATGCTCTCCTTGGACATGCCGCAAAATTTGTCAAAAGTTATTATGTTGTGCCTGCTTTAGGGCTGCCACTGTCCGTGGCGTGTACATGTAGACCGCGCACAGTACCTCACGTCGTCCTGTGTCTGCACCTTTGCCAGGTGTCTTATATCCCTGAGCGAGGTGGGGGGGATCGCCCACGCGACAAACGCCCCCAATGGAAGGCAAAGCGAACGGCTATGACGATCACAGGTCGCAAACTCGGTACATATTACTTGGAATGGCTTTGCTGGTGATGCTTTTTCGAAGGTAAACGGGTAGGGGAACTCATTCGTTCGTCTCTCTGCCTCGACCCCCTCCCAGGGTCTGCCAAAATTCAAGCTCCCTCGGAGATTACTCAAGTTCGAGAGCTTCGACTAACTAGGGTCTCTTGCACGAAAGCATGGTAGTAAATACTACCCTAAAAAAAAGGAAGAGAGAAAAGAGAAGAGTGGGGCCGAGACGAGGATGTTGGCACACGCTTCTGCACCCCCCTCCCCTATCTCCTCTCCTCTGTGGCTGATCTTTTTTTTGTTCATGAGATGGTTCTGTCTTTTGTAGGGTATTGGCCATTCAGGGATACACACTGGACGGCCGGAACGAGCTGCGATCAGCATGCCGTATTGTGTGTGTCGTGGAAGCGCCAGTGAGGGGAGCAACGTGGGCCGGTAAACAATGGCGTTTCAAGTGTGGTCAGGTACACTCGCATGCTGTTGAACTGTTGATACTCCAGCGCTTGCCAACTCTCGTGGGTCAGAGGGAATACTCTACAGTACTTGTGCTACTCCTCTTGCCTTGCACCACTGGCCTGTCGCGTCCAGGCCCCTGGCTATTACCAACGCACGTACGATCCTCTGGGCTTATCCTTGGACCAGAAACAGAAAGGTCATTATATTGGTAAGTAAACAGGTAGCTGTCAGGTGTGAGGGACAATTCCGTGCGCTCTGTTCAATTGTCCTCCGCAGAAAAGAATAATGTGGTTTTCAAAATGGTCGACATCCGTGCCATGGGATGGTGGAAAATGACGAATACGGCGATGGGAGGTTACGTAGGCTATGTTACGTCTTTGCTTTCACTGTGAGTGCGCCGTGTGACCCTCTGATGAGAAAGGCTATTACAGTATTGATCAGGACACGCCACGAGCGCACATGACGCGTGCCTCAAGATACTTGTTCTTTCACTTACGCTGGCGCTCGGGGAGGACACTGGCTCACGGCAAGCGTCCGCGCACTCGCATTTATTGTGAGCACCTTGTCACTTTGGCTATCTCAACGCTATAATAACTGCCTGTCGTTTCGCATTGTCTCAATTGTCTTTAGCACAAGAAGTCTCCATGTGATCTTCGTCCGTCCGTCCGTTCTGACAGTCTCTCATCTATCATACACTGCATGCCACGTCTGGGGGTTTCGTTGAAGTCTCTGCGCAAAGTGTATAAAAGAAGAGTGCGCGAGCATGATCCACCACCGCCATCCAGAAACCAGCACAGCTCCGTCGCATCGCAATCCTACTCACATCCTCAAATCTAAACACACACTCACCAAATGGATTCCTTCGCCTCGCTCTTCACCGCCTCCACCGTCCCCGAGTCCGAGCCGCCCCCTCGACTCCCATCGATGCCGGTTGGGGCAACGGTTGGGGAAACTGCATCGTCGCGTAGACGGTGTTTTGACCCGTCGGGAGTAATGCCCTCCCCGACTCCGTTCCGATGACCTCCTCCTGTAAGTTTTCTTTTCGGCCGAGAGGATTCGTCAGTCTTTTTCTAATCCTTGCACCTACAGCCCACAACACATCCACACACAACCCTCTCATCCTTTCCTCTCAAACGTTTCGTTTTGTTCGCCCCGTGTTGCCCGCCTTCGCCCTGGGTGCGGAGATTTAATGGCCAACGCACCTTTCGTTAATTATGTTTGTACCACCACCGAACCACACGTGATTTCTTTTCGCACCACCCTTTCCTCCTCCCCTTTTTCTTTTATGGGAATAAGTGGGCCTAGCATATATAACCGTATTGTTGATGTCTGGAATCTGTAATGGTACTCTTATTATTGGTAGCATGATTATTGGCACGTTGTTCCACGGCACACTCACGGATAGGCAAGGCCTAACTATCACAAAATTGGGATCTGCGTCAGAATGCAAATTTAAGCCACTTATTATTACAGCTTCACCATGCTCGAGTGGTTTTAACAATCGATGAAGCACCGGCATATCATGAGTCTTCCTTCCCCAGGTCGCGTGGTAGGGAAGATATTCTGTTTTTCCGCCGTTTATCATCGTGAAGGGGCGGGCAGGGGGTGCAGTAATAAAGGCCCACGGACAACTTGCATGTCACTCTCGTGGCGAGTGGTAATGCATGGCTGCCGATTCGGGAGGCAAAACGGCGAACGGAACGCCATAGGTTTCGTTTTCACGGGGGGGGCTCAGGATAATAAAGGGATGCTGTTATAGGATCAAACCGTTGGAAAAACATTTGGCAGGAAAGCGAAGCAAAAGCGTTCGCTTCGGCTTTTTTAGGTTTTTTAGGATCCGATGATCGTCATCGGCAAGCGCCGAAGGTATTCCCGCAGTCGAGGTAATACTGTAATCCCCGTTTCCCTCCCCCGCCCTGGCACACCTTCTGTGGTGGTCACCCCACCCACTTCCCTTCCTCCAGTTGGCACCATCCTTCCGAGCCGATTTACACCGTCGTATAATGCGGAAGAGGTCCATAGGGAGCGAAACGACGATCAATTACTGAGCTCGAACTCGGACAACAGGTTGCAGCCCCAATGTTCTTGTCTTGACGACTTTCGTCAGAGGAGCACATCGAGGCAGATGTGACTAGGTTTATGAAACATGGCATCGCTGGTCAAAGCCCCTTGATTTCATTGCCCTGAAGGATCCATTCGAGCTGATGCCTGTCCTGGCCATGATGGCTGATACCTTGCGCCGCCAAAGGCAGAAAGTCAGACCGTGACATCCAGATGCAGAAGGCCAATTCACAGTGCCGACAACCCATATAGGGAGGGTGGAGCGGGGGGGTAGGCCCACAGAAGACGACTTGGTATTGGGAAAGGATGGGTGCGGAACGAGCGCAGCAGTCAGGTTCCCCAGGCCATAGCTAGGCAATCTCGGGCACCCATTTCAAAGGTGCCAGTGTGTGCCAGCGAGGGTACAGGCTTCGCCTCTATTGTAAGGTAGGCTCGCGGGCCGCACGCAATGTACAGACGAGCGGAGATGTCTACTTGTGTCCGGGCTTGATGAACAGACCCTTCAATCTCGGAAGGCCGATGACCGAAATCCTCCGGAATCGGGCAGGATGTTGACGCCAGGAGAGAGGAAACAAAAAAGATTACAAAGACTCTGAAAATGAATGATTGCTTGTGACGAGACTTCTTCGCGCGCAACTGCTTGAGTTGATTTTTTTTTCTTCAAAAAGAGGAAAGTAACAGTACGCGAGAGAGAAAGAGCGCTTTATACTCTTCCACATACGGCACAAGTCTCTGCCAGAATGAAGAGAACCCCCGCTGGCCGGCGGGCGCTTTTTGGGGTGCTCAATTGTGTTCCCTTCCCCTCCCATGATTGAAAAAAAAACGGGTTCTCCGAGGAATGGAGAATGTGTGCCATGCGTCGGAGTTCTGATATGAGCTCATGCATCTCTCTCTGACTGACATGTGCTTGAATGTGATGTGACTCCCACTACGCCGCATTGTTCAATCCCGGGCATTGCCATCCGACCATCGCGATGGCCACCTCTCAGAGTCTCTCACCTGCATCAGTAATCCTCATACCTTTTGGGCATATGAATGACCATGAGAATCTAGACCGGGGATATCATATTCCCTCCTCGGCGTTGTATGCTGCGCGCACGCCCAGTGCACAGTCACCTTGATGACGGACGACGGAGCTGCCAGTCGGAAAACCTTTCTAGGTTACTCGTGCTGCTCTCCTTGGACATGTCACAAAAGGTCATCATAATGCCTTTCTCGATTTTGTGATGATCGGGACCTCGCCAGTCCCGTGCCGTGCCGTGTGCCGTGGAACGTGTCAATAATCATGCTACCAACAAACAAGGAGTGTGTCTACCATTACAGATTGCAAGACATTAACAATACGGCTATACTAGGCCCCACCTATTCCCGAAAAAAGAAAAGAAAAAAGGAAATGGGTGCGAGAAAGAAATCACAAGTGGTTGGATGGTGGTACAAACGGAATCGGTCGGCGGCAAGAATACAAACAAAAGGTAGGTGTGTTGGCCATTATGTCTCCGCACTCAAGGCGAAGACGGGCAACTGTGAACGAAACAAAACGTTTGAGGGGGGGGGGGGGGAGGATGAGAGGTTTGTGCGTGGGATGTGGATGGGTGGGGGTGTGTGTTGTGGGCTGAAGGGGGCAAGGATTAGAAAAAGACTGCGACCGATCCCCTCGGCCGAAAGAAAAGCTTACGGGGAGGAGGTCATCAGAATGGACTCGGGGAGCGTCAAACACCGTCTACGCGATGACGCAGTTTCCCCAACCGTTGCCCCAGCCGGCATCGATGGGAGTCGAGGGGGCCGGCTCGGACTCGGGGACGGTGGAGGCGGTGGAGGTGGTGAAGAGCGAGGCGAAGGAATCCATTTGGTGAGTGTTTAGATTTGAGGATGAGAGTAGGATTGCGATGCGACGGGGCTCTGCTGGTTTTCTGGATGGCGGCGGCGGTGGTGGATGATGCTCAGTCGCGCACTCCTTCTTTTATACGTGTGCGCAGCAGACCTCGACGAAGCCCCGAGACCGTCGCATCATCATGATAGGGCGACGGTAAGAAACGAACGGACGGACGGACGAGGATCACATGGAGGGCTTCGTTTCTCGTGCCAAAGACAATTGAGACAATGCGAAACACCAAGCAGCTATTATGGCGTTGAGATAGCCAAAGTGACAAGGGTTTGCTCAGCAGGGACAATAGAGGCGTGAGCACCACGGACGCTTGCCGTGAGCGAGTCGTTTTTCTTCTCAAGCGCCTGTGCGCGGCATCGGCGTTAGGAAGGAACAAGTACCGTAAGGCACGCTTGTAGCGTATCCATAAAATGGCAAACAGCGTACGTAACCCCCCATCACTCTATTTTCCTCGCGCGGATGTCGACCATTAGGAAACCACATTATCCTTTCTGCAGAGGACAATTGAACAGAGCGCGCGGGATCCTCCCTCACACATGACACCTCTCCCTATTTGCTAATAGTAAACGCACATGACCTTGCCATGTTTCTGTTTCTGGTCCAAGGTGGGCTTGGGCCCAAAGGATGCTCTCTGCTAGTACGTGCGTCGATAAGCGTCAAGCCAGTGGTACAAGGCAAGAGGACTCGGAGCACAAATAGAGAGCATTCCCCCTGACCACGAGAGAGCTAGCAAGCGCTAGCGCTAGAGGGGGTAAAACGGTTGAACGGCATGTGGATCTACGTTCCTGTGCGCAGTTTGAACCGCCGTTATCTACCGGCCCACGTTCGTCCCCTCACTGGCGCCTCCGCGACACGAACAATAAGGGGATGCTGATCACAGCTCATCACCCGGCCGTCCAGTGCGTAGCCGTAAATATCCCCTACAAAGACTGAATTTATCTCAAGAACAAAAGATCAGATCAGCACGGGAGGAGAGGAGATAGGGGGGAGAGGAGGAGGAGCGAGGGTGTAGGGAAGGTGTGCCGTCATCTTCGTCTCGGCCCTACAGTTCTCTTCTCTCTTTCCTTTTTTTTTTTTTTCAGTGCTGTCGGGGGTGGCGATTGACTACCGCGCGTCATGCAAGAGACCCTACTACTGTAAGTCAAAGCTCGCAAACGTTGAGTAACCTCCGAGAGATCTTTAATCGGTGCCAGACCCTGGGGAGGGGGAGGGGAGAGTCGAGGCAGAGGGTGAGCTCCTCCACTACCTCCGAAAAAGGAGTCACCAGCGACGCCATGGCCCAGTGATCCGCATCGAATATGCGACCTGTTGTGCTCGGCATAGTCGTTCGCTTTGCCTTTCAGTGGGGGGGCCGTTTGTGCCCACGTAGACGACCCCCACCTCCAGTCATGCTTATGCGACACCTGGGGGTGAGGTGACCGGTGAGCACTCGGGCACGGGCACAGGACAACGGCCCTGGATATTGGCGCCGCTAAAGGAAGAGCGCCACGGAGGTGACGAAGTGTCCATTCCTTCTTCCACCTCTTATGGTGAGCCGAAGGGCGGTCGTGGCTCACTTACATATCCAGGCATAGTTCAGGTAACACATCAGGAGGCTACGGTTGTACATATCCTTGAGCGATCTCCTCCCCCCAGGTTCGGATCTAGTAATCTTGGCGGGCATGCCCCACGCGAGATCCAGGCTAACAAGTCTCTCTGTTTCACCGTGCGAACACGACTTCGCTGTCTATCTCAATACCAGAGCCATCCTTCTCCACTTTGACGACATCTTCAACACCCCGTGACGGCGCCACCCACTTGCGTGCCACATACCCACCCACGGTCGGCACCGGCCCCGCAAACCAATGCACGCCGCCATACACGGGCAAGTAGTACCATAGCAGGGAAAGTATGAGCACGCCACCGAGAACGACGACGGTGTAGTTCATGTTTTGGGCGTTCGTTTGCTCCGTCGTCGGGAAGGAGAACACGATCGACATGAACGTCATCCAGGTGACGGAGATAAAAGCGCAAAGTCCACTCTGCCCCCAATTCGGAGCGTCAGCGCTCCGTCCTCGTCTCGCATTCTCGCCACTCCCCAAGATTAAAGATTTGAAACGACGAGCGTACTCACCCACGCACCGAGCGAGAACGCCCCTGGTGTCCACCCGTTCTCCTTCCTCCAAGTCCACCTCGCAGCGATCGGAATGGAATACGCGACGTACAGAGCCGTGACGGACATGGGGAAGATGGCGTTGATCGCCTGCGTGCCTGCAAACACCAGTGCACCGAGCGCGATTGAGCCTACGGCACAAAACCAGACCGTGTTGACGGGCGTCTTTGTGTAGCGGTTCATGCGGTAAAGCCAGCCGGAGAACGGGAGAGCGCCATCCCGCGCACTGAGTACAAATGTTAGTTGGTAAGCAACATAGCGGAAACCAAGGCATACAAGGCAAAGGACTGGCGTGACGCAGAGAGCATCTACGATATCCTTAGCAAAAGACCGGCGGGCAGAGGGAAGATCGAACCATGCTCGAGCCCATCATATATTGCGCCAAAATGATGAATGACCACATGACGAGGGTGCCCTTCTGTCCAAAGCTATTAAAGAATATCTGGGCCATGGGCTGTCCGAGGCTGCCGCTCATCACTCCTTCGAGGTCTTGGCCCATGCAGAACGCAAGGGCTACGTTCACCGCTGTGTTGTACAGGATCTGAATTAAGCAACTGGCCACGAGGGTTAGAATGACAAATGACGTACCCAAGCCAAGGATGCTAGCGATGGAGATGGCCCAAATGATGGCCCACGGGACGGCAGTTGCCGCATTCGAAGCTTCCTCGGAGATATGGACACAGGAGTCAAACCCACCTATGACGTGGATTGCCTTCTGCCGACAGCTACAGTCATTGACCAACCTAATACGCACTTATGGTCCAGAGGGGCGCCATAAAGCTCAGGACGAATGCAAAGCCATTCGGCCAATCATACACTTAGCAAAAACCCGAAAATCAGCGACGAAGGAAAGAGGAGATTCCGACGAAAAAGGAAGAACGTACGATTGGTGAAATTACCGATAGCATAGCTAGCGCTATTCTTCAGTTCTTTAGGAGTCGCAATGGGCAGTGCAATGACGACAGCAAGAGGCAGGCTGGAAAGCATACAAGATGAGCACCTCGGCAACCCCCGAAAAGAAAGACGAGCTCACACGATATTCAGGGCGATATATAGGTTCTGCAAGCGGGCCAATATCCTTGTCCCCAGGGAGCACACAACTGCGTGACTTAGGACGACAGCCACGTATACGCCACTGCCAAAGTCAAAAGATTTTAGCCGAGAGAGTCCCTAGCAGAAGGCAGGAACGCAGACAAGGTTTTCGAATTTGACGTAGCGAAAGATCCATTGGTGCCAATGCCGGCTGCAGCCATGATTTGGAGAGCTGCACCCCAGTCGACGGACGCGATCGCGGCAATGGACCCGATCGTATTGGCATCTATATGAGACAGGGATGAGACGGTTGTCGCAAAACTCGATATAGAAGGACGACTTACAACCGACGATCCAGGCAAGGAGGTTACGCCATTTGGGAGAAGAATAGGAGTGTGTCCAAAAGTAAAGCTAGAGTCGGAAGCCCAGTGGCGAGTTACGGTTGGTTTGGCAAGTACGGTAGGCTATTACGTACCCCACCTGATGTGGGTGCCGCCGAGGCAAGCTCTGCCATGGACATGCCAACGATGAGGATGAACAAGCTGGCGATAGCCCACTAGAGACCTCCAAGTGAGAGTTCATGTCGAGAGAATGGGGGGGACACAGGCTTACCCCCCAAACCATAGCTACCGGACCGCCATTCGGGATGGAGTAGAATAGGACTGAGCTGTGGTTGATTGAAAGGTGGATAACGATGTGAGAAGATAGGAGAGCATGGACTGACGTGATGGAGGGCAAGAGTCCGACGATGCTGAATGCAACTCCAAATGCCTTGAATAATGGCAAGTCAAGTGAGCGTTAGTCAGGTCGAGCAAGGTGAAGGTTTGGGGAAGCAAGGATGACACAACACACGTACCTCAAGCGGCGTAAATTCGCGTCGAAATTCTTGCTTGTAACCAAGCTCAGCAAGCAACACCTCGTCACCCTTAGAAGTGGCCGCCGTACGCTGCTTTTGAGCATCCGCTGACATCGACGTAAAAGGCAAAGGCAATGGGTTGCGATGAAGCGGACTGCTTCTCTACCTCCTCTTAATGGAACGCTCCGCGCCGAGGAGATAAGAGAGAACCGAGAGAACCACCTCGGGCATAAGAAAAACCCGCAAGTTCTTTTCCTCATTAGTAGTTAGCTGTAAGGTGAGCGTCTGTTGCAGCATGCGCGCGCACACGCACCTTGAATGTCCGCGTGGTCATCGATCATTTTCAGTAAACAGTGTGCCATCTACGAGATCGCCTTAGCTTGCTTCCACCTATCCCTCCTCACTCCCCAATTTCTATGTCCTTCGCAACGCCCGTGTCAAACTATAGCACCAAGGACCCTGTCTAACTATCCCACTCGGGATTGGGCAAAAACTCGCCTGCCCTTTAAATCAGGATCTCTGCAGCCGCCGGCAATCACCCGGACCGGCCCGCACACTTGTTCATTCAGTTTCCTTTTTCAACCTTTCATGTAACCGACCATGTCATCAGGGGGGGCTCCCCTGCGGGGCTATAGAATGCACGTATGCACTCATGAATTTGTGGACAACTAAACGCCCGGCGACCAACATTGTCATTCCATTCCCCGTTCATGCCGAGTTGAATGACACGTCGCAGAGGGAGAGACGGGTTCGAACCCGTAAAGCACATTGCGACCGTGCGCAGAAAGACCCGCTATCTGCGTGTACGATGCAGCGGAATCTGGGTGGTCCTCTCGTATTCAAGAAACTCACGGGACGTGTCACAAACATATCAAAGACTTGGTGGAGCTGTGAGTCCCGCAGCATCATCGCGTGCACGTTCAAGACAATGCTTGTCGGTAGGATAGATCCTCATCGGTTCATGCTCAAAGATGATCGCACCTGGTCTTCTGGTAAAACTTCTCACCCCCTCTATATCTCGCGATTCTCCCCCTTGCAACACGAGCAGCGTGACCAGCCGGCAGACAGGATATATCACCGCTGCGATTGCACACGCAGGCGAAGTGGGTGGCTTGTTGCTCCTCTTGAACGCCGAAGTGCGCAAGAAAGATGAGGCAACGAGGGCCATCGCGGCCGGTGCAGACGTCATAATGCTCGACAACATCGAGGGCAACAAGCTGGCTTCCGTCGTGCGGTGTTTGTCGGGGCGCTGGATAGGGGAGGGAAAAGTATTTCCTGCTCGAAACGAGTCCAAGTATAACTTGAGCGAGCGCGCGCCATCGCATCGCCGGTAAATGAATTCTACGTTTCACCGAGGATAGATAATCATTTTATGTGAGCGGAGACCCTGAGCACGAGCTCTGTGCATCAATCCATGCCGAAATTTGACTTCAGCCGGATGATCCAGATGCCCCACAGGTGATGACTTGTTACTGCCATATGTGTGCAGCGGTGCCTCAGGGCCATAAGCACTTGAAACTAAATACTGAAGCAGGTACAGGAGTTTGTGAAGGACAAATTATTCCTTGTTGAACCAGTCACCATCTCGGAAGCTAGCAGCGATATCTCGCATCCCAGCCACATCCATGTCTGCACCGCGCTGCCTGAACTCGGTCGAGTGACCTACGTCAATGATATCAAGGATGTACTTCAACGCTACTTCTTTGGCATTCTGGTCGTCCACCACATTAGTGATACTCGAGCATGCATTCTGATTGGGCGCTCCTGCCTCTTCAGTCAGTAGCAACATCTGTCGCTGCATTATCTTCTCGAATTTCCATGTAGAAAGATGTCTCAGGCCAGCTCTGGTGGGTTCCGGTGTCCGGTCTTGTGACCGTTCGTCACTTTTTGTTCAGACTGAGCCAGAACAGGGTGGGATGCCTCCAGGTTAGACTCGGTCGGGGAATGATACGAGTGATGATGATGTGCGGGCTGGGTGTCTCGCATTCGACCCGGTCGGGACGGGAGTGGCAGTAGACTGTAGGGGAAGATGGAGGATGCACAGCTGGAGTGTTGGAGGAGAGCAAGAGCCAGACAGGCCCGATCAGTTATGTAACTTGACTTATTCTGCACAGTGTTGCTGACTCCGGGTCGACGTAGTCAAAGTCGGCCGGGCAAATAGAAAGTGAATGCGTGATGCATCACGTGCCTCACACATCACAAGGAGCGGAACTGGTGGCCCGGTTTCCGGTGGGGTCGTCCCTAATATGGAACTCTGTCTACCCGTCAAAGTCAAGGCAGTCAGAGCTGGGTCATGACAACACTGATTCTGTAAGGCCTCGGTGCTGCGATCTTTGCGGACGGCACACAAGCGAGCGGGGCAGTCAATAATCCCACAATTCGACGCCTTATTTCGTTCGTGTCCCTTCTATTTAATAAATGGTCATCAAGCAATCCAGTTGCTATCCCTCTCCTCTTCCTTCATACAATGGCTATTGAGCCCACTTTGTCCGCTCTCTCCACTCCTCCCAACTCTGTCTTTGAGACTCAGGCCCAGCGCCCCCGTCCGCAGGATGTTGGAATCCTCGGCATCGAAATGTACTTCCCTCGAAGGGTAGGCAAACTGGCCTCGTTGATTTTCTCTTCTTCCCTGACGTTCCTTTTTGGTCACCTTTCTTAGTGCATTTCCGAGGAGGAACTCGAGGCTTATGATGGTGTTGCATCGGGCAAGTACACCATTGGCCTTGGCCAGTCATATATGGCGTTCGCGGATGATAGAGAGGACATCAACTCAATGGCGCTCACTGGTACGTGGAGTGCTTCATCAATATGTATTTCCTCTCACCTGTTTCTATGCCGCTAGTCATCTCCAGTTTGATGCGCAAATACAACGTTGACCCCAAGTCCATTGGACGCCTTGAGGTTGGCACCGAAACGATGATCGACAAGTCCAAGGCTGTCAAGACCGTCCTCATGGACCTTTTTACCTCGTCCGGGAATTATGACATTGAGGGCCTTGATTCAAAAAATGCCTGCTATGGCTCGACCGCTGCGCTCTTCAATGCCGTTAACTGGATAGAGAGCCGGTCATGGGACGGCCGGAATGCCATCGTGTTTGCCGGTGATATTGCCGTCTACGCACAAGGCAATGCCCGTCCCGCAGGTGGCGCCGGTGCTTGCGCCATTTTAATCGGCCCGAATGCACCAATTATCTTCGAACGTAAGCCAAACAGCCACCCACACACTGGTAGCGCCCCGGCTAATTAGGGAATTTTTTATTTATTTTAGCCATCCATGGAACATACATGGACAATACTTATGAATTCTACAAGCCCAAACTTGATTCCGAGTATCCCAAGGTTGATGGCCCTCTTTCCGTGTCTACGTATATTGCCGCAATGGATGGCGCCTACACCGCCTTCCGTGCTAAGGTGGCTTCCGCTTCCAAGGCACTGAATGGTCATGTCAATGGTGAAGCCCATGGCAAAACTTCCGACCCGAAAGCTATCTTCAATCTTAGACGTGATGTCGATTACCCTGTCTATCACTCTCCCTACGGGAAGCAGGTCCAGAAAGGCCACGCGCGATTGGTGAGTTTCCGTGGGCCCGTACCTTCCTGTTCTCACAATCCAAGTAGCTCTTTAATGACTATCTCTCTTCTCCCAATTCTCCCGAATACGCGAACGTCCCTGCCGAGTTCCTTGATCTCCCCTACAAGGCGACCATCACTGAAAAATCCATCGAGAAGACGTTCATGGCCTTAGGAAAGGAGGATTATGCTCAGCGCGTAACCCCTTCGATGCGTTGCGCTGCCCGCTGCGGTAACATGTACACGGCTTCACTTTATGGCGGCCTTGCTTCTGTTTTGTCGACCGTGGAGCCACATCAACTGAGGGGTAAACGTATCTCTATGTACGCTTTCGGCGGTGGCTGCGCGAGCAGCTTCTTCACCCTCCGCGTCAAGGGTGATATTTCTGAGATCCGTGAAAAGCTGGATCTCCTTAACCGTCTGGCAAGTATGAAGGTTGTACCATGCCAAGAATTCGTTGACTCTCTGGCGGTATGTACCTGCGTAGCTGACACTGACGCACCTATCTGACTGACGGTCATCCCCAAGCTGCGCGAGGAGAATCACAATGCCGCTCCTTACAAGCCGATAGGCTCGATTGATAATGTCTGGCCTGGAACTTACTACCTGGAGAGTATTGACGAGAAATATCGCCGCAAGTATGCAATTGCCTAGGTCTCGTTATGTGCATTATCACTCTATAGACCATAGTACTTTTTGACTTTGCCCCCACACTCATCTTGTATCATCTTTACTCATACAGATACAGCAATTCATAGACATTAATTTTGTGTCCACATCTGGGTGCTTCAGGCGACCACATAAGCAATCCTCACAGTTCTCTCGGCTCGGTTAACATTGGACCGAACAAATGGCAGTGGCAGCACCACGAACTTCAAGACAGTCCCGTCACCGTACATGTCCAGCCAAGTCTGTCCCGTCCCGAGCTACACTTTACTTTGGTTCTCTTTGTCGCCTCATCACTCGGCAGACTACTCTTCCAGTTCCAGTCCATAGGGGGGGGCTCCACTGGAGGTAATGACTCAGGAATAGACGCGGGAAGTAGCTTGAGTGCCTCCATTGTGGAGGGCTGCATAACAGGTGTGTGAGGATTTTCGTAACCCGCTGATTGGCTACTGCGGCTGTTGCTGCTGCTTTCCGCCCCTGAAGTCCCTGCATTGCTCGCCACCCATGAATCGCGGTGCCAATGTCGCTTCAGGCTCCTCGAGTCGCGGGAGGAGTTGTTATTCTTGTAATGAGGCTAATAGGGATTCCGCGGAGTCCAGAACGTTTGAGCGATTTCTCGTGCTCGCTCTGATTTGGATCTGCGTGGTCCTCCCCAGAAATGCTCGGGCTGTTGGGAGCCAGTCCTGCTGTGAATCGGTGGATTGCGTCAGCATAAAACTTGGGAATGTGCATTTTGGCAGCAGCAGCATCGCAAGTGTCCAGCTGCGTAGCGGGGAAACGGATGTTCTCTGCACCGTGGTTGGACAAAGACGAGGAGGTGGGGTGATAAAGTTCGCAGGTTCATCGATGATAATGGGGCATCGCAGTCGCACTGTCCTTTGACATTTTCGCTCTCGCGCTGCGACGCGCGCGGGCCTTTTCTTGGTGGAGGCAGGTGCTGTGGGTGCATGGGGCGGGTGTGGAACTGGCTTGGCGATCGGCACCCCACCGTGACCCTCACGCACGTGGGCGGACACACCGCCAGACTTTAGCATGCTCTGTAAAGAGTGTGGCCGCACGGTGGGCTGCCTCGCCATTGCAAGAGACTCGGGGGAGTGACGGCTGAGGGGCAGAAGGATGGTTGAAAAAGGTAGGGAATCGTCCGGAGGCCCCAGCACTGCGGTGTGATCTTCATAGCGTCTGTGGTGGCAGATTCAAGCTTGTCGCGTCGAAGCCAGCCTGAGAATGAGTGTTTTGGAATAGGCCCTAGAGAAGATGATGCCGTGAGGTTGTGGGGAACGGCGGCCAGCGGGGCTGAGCAGTTAGGTTGGGGCACAGTGGATGAAGGTAATTCCACTGGGAGTTGACTAGAGGGATGTGGGTGTGTTTGCGAGAGTCGACAGCTGATACGATACGCAGGTAACTTGTAGCGCGCACAGTGGGCACACTAGGCAATGAGGGGTGGGAACACGAGATGCAGCGACATTGACAGGGGTAATGTTAGTATTGAGTTCGAAGGGGCGCATGCGTGTCAGCGTCTGTACACAAGATGGCAGAAAGTTGACTCAGTACATGCGTGCTGATTGCATGAGAAGTTTAGTCTTTATTTACCTGTACACAAGATGGCAGAAAGTTGACTGCGTCCATGAGCACAGGGGTTGTATGATCTATGAAAGAAAACTTACCCCAGTACATGCATGCTGATTGCACGAGAACTGAGGTTTACAATTTACTCTACTTGGGTATTTAAGCTGCGGCCAACTGAGCTGCAGCGCTGAGTGAGATGCAGTGGTAATTGTAAGTGTAATGCATAATGAAGCATGCCTCATGTTGAGGCGCGCGGAAATGTAAGTCGAGCTGTGATGGCATGTTCATGTGTCATGGTGGACTATTGGGACGCTTACGCTTACTAATATACTTACCTTATATGTACATATTTCCCACAGCTCGGCTGGAGTTGTCACCACTTCCCCCTCCTTACCTTACCCTATCGCTATTACACTCCTGCCGATCCCTTCTGCTGTTGTGTTGCCTCGGCTCATTACTAGATTACTTACACTAATATGCCGACGAGTTTCGTGGCCTTACTGCCGCTGAAACGCATCATAGACTGCCGATGACTCCCCCTAAATACTTGTGTATAAATACGCTCATAGAAGGGGACCAAAGCCTTAAGCTTGGTCTCTTGTGAATCCTAGACATTCTCAGAGCAATCCTCCGAGTGATCCGAAGCTTCCCAGCCCCTTTTCCCTCCCACTTGCACCCTAGAACGTACCCTAGGGTCTGCTAAGCGACTTAGTGACGCGTTTCACTTAATCTACCATATATAGTAAACCAAGTCCCGATTGGGAACTCTTTGAACTCCGACACATACGTTAAGCACTCAGAAAGGCGTTGCCTTTCTTCGCTTCAGACAGACGAAGGTCACTGAGTAACGAACCTCTCAGTGCTCTATAGAACCACCCTATCTGCACCAGAACCCCAGCAGGAAGGAGCAGCTCCTTCCATTCACGACCTTAGTGGCATACCAACGAACTAAGTGCAATACAAGGCGTATCAGCACTCCAGACATCCCTTCCTTTGAACACTCGTCCTGAGTATCCAAATCGACTCCTTCACATCTAGATCCCCTTCCTCCTTCCGGAGATAGGGAACGACAGCAGCCAGCACCGCCACTACCCACAGCCGTTCTAACAAGGCGTTAGAACTCCACAGAAGACGACCAAGACGACGGTCACCGATGCAGATATCATCCTACATCTACAACAGAAAGACAGAGACAGGCCAGACGCCCTACCCCTCATAGCAATAGAACGAACAGCCAAGGAGGCTGCCAGACAGAAACATCGACAGAACCGCCACGCTCCGTCCAGCGTGACATCATGTGCCAGCACGGTTAACAAGGTAACGCTAATGCAAATGAAACAACTCATATAGTAAATGAAGTAATGTCTGTAATCGATCAAAAAAGTATAGAATGATATAGTACTCATCTCATAACTTGTCTTGGGTGCACATGCCTCAGCCACCCCCTATCTCACCCCCTATTTCCAGCAACAGCTACTGTGTGGAATAAGTAGGGATGGCAGCAACACTTGCCCTCCCCAAAAATTATTGCAGGATTACTATGCCACTGTTGTCTGGGCTGGAAAAAACCATGGTAATCAAATGCCATGGCTTTTCTAGTCCACACAGCACTGGCACTGTATATCTGTCATACTTTTTTGTGGTACTGTAGCATCAGGAAAACCCAAAAAAACTTAACCATCTTAGAGCCCTTCAATGGACAGTTAAGCTAGTTAAGTATGACTTAAGAAGTAATTTAAGACAAACATAAGACCATCCACTTCCTTAAACTGCATAGAATGAAATTTAAGGCATTTAAGTTGGTTTAGTTGAATTTAAGGCCCTGGACAGCACCGGGAAAATCCCAGGAAAATCCTCAAATGTTTTGCTTTGGGGTTTTCTGGAGATCACATGTGTGACAGGGGTGTCCATTCATGACATCACACAATCATTTTGGCAAAATGAAAATGCGTGATGTGTGATGCATGTGACCTGATGTATGTGATGGGTGATGGGTGGGAATGGGAATTCTCAGATTCTCGGGAGTTCCTTGTGTTTCTCTTGACTATCATCATGCAAACGTGCACCATGGCAAGAAAGGGGAATGGCAGGAAGATGTTTGCAACTCCAAATTTGCAACTCCACTGCTGACCATGATGACAACTGAGAGGCAAGCTCACAGTCACATGCATCATGCATCATGCATCATGCATCACACATTTTCATTTTGCCGAAATGATTGTGTGATGTCATGAATGGACACCCCTGTCATGCATGTGATCTCCAGAAAACCCCAAAGCAAAACATTTGAGGATTTTCCTGGGATTTTCCCGGTGCTGTCCAGGGCCTAAGTTTTTTCAGGTTTTCCTGATGCATATGGGTGAAAGCAAAGAAGTTATGGCCACATGGACAAGAAATATGGCTGGAGATCTCCATCGGCATGATATTGGGAGTAGGCAACATCAGACTACCAGAAAGACTTCAGGAGAACACCAACTGCAACATAACATCACTGGAGACAAGAGGCAGAAACGAGGCTGCTACAAATCTTGAAGGCAGAAGCTAGCCATCTGATCTCGGTGATAAGGTGCAAAGAACAAAACCCACACGGCCATGCAAACCAAGACCAGATGGACAACAGCCATTGATGACAGAATAACATCCGATGTAATAATAGCAACAAAGATCAAGAGAGAGCAGAAGCACCAACGGCTAGTAAACGCAACATGGAGAAAAGCTTTAAGACAACTAGCAGAATAGCATGATGACCATTCAATCAGGACGAGGGGTTTTTTAATGGGTAGAAGTAAGGCAGCCGCTCACAACGGACCTTGACTGGGCCCCACATGACTGAGCCCCACACTACCCAGTGGTGTGTAATTGCATTTTCAGGAAAATCCTCTTCCCTGGACCGGGCCCGCCCGTACCGGCTATGGCGCTATCCGTCCGGCAGCGCGCATTTGGGCGACCTCCGTCTCGCTTTACCTCCTCATTTACAACAGTTGCTTCACCAGTAGTTCCTGCCCAGCCTCTCCTCCAATACCCTGTTACTTTACCCGTAGTCCCGGCTTAGTCGTACTAAACTTCTGACATGAGGTTCGACTGTCAACTCAGCTTGGAGCCTCGGGTGCCTCAAAACTATTTCAGTACGAAGAGGGGTGCATGACGGCGTGGAGAAGGATAAAAAGGTCCGAACGTTCCCGTCACTTAGAAATATCGTACACGCACAGACCGGAGGGTGGGCAATGGCTTCAAATTTGAAGCGGAGTAAGGACCTTTACACGGAATGCATTGTACGCATTAGGACTAGCAACTTGGCGCGTACTCAGCCTGAATCGCTCGGAATACTTGCTTATTCACCTTTTCGAATCCTCAGAAAAAAAAAGGGTGACGCCCTTATGCCTCTATGCCTCATGAGCCTCTTCACCAAAGATTGAATCACTGTAACATCCTGGACGGCTGTGCACCCCAGATCACGCTACCAAAGCCATGTAGGGTGCAGCCGTGGCATCACTGAGACGTGAGGGGATGCAGGAGAGCTAACCATGGTCGATTCAACGCCACATTTGCTAGTAACAACATGAACTAGGACAGGAAAATCGCAAGAGCCCCGCGTGCGCTGCCTCTGGAGCAAGGAAGAAAACCGTTGAGAGGAAGAGATACAACGAATTGAAAGGGCAAAAAAGACGTGCAGGCTACCATCTAGACAGCACGCACTGACAGGCACATGAGAGAAGGAATAGGACAGCCAGAGCCCATGCGCGCCATCGAGGGGCGCAAAGGACAAACGTATACACGTATCACCCACGTAGTGGGAAAGGGAGATAGCATGGGGGATGAAAAAAAACCTCCTGTGAGTTAGTCTGCGTGGAAATGCGAGCGTTTGTGCATGGCGGTATTTGCAGCCGCCCGATGACGATGACCAAGCCTGCGCTTGCAGGTCTTCCCAGACGGCTTCCCTGCGTTCTCTCCCGCATCTGCAAGTATGGAGGGCTTCGGCACTGGCAGCACATTGCTCGCACCCGGGGCGCCAGGGGATGAGGGATAAAAGATGGGGTCGGGGACTACCCTTGATTCTGCCGGCGGTGGTACATCGGGACTGTGCTCGGGGACATACGGAGCGTGAGAAGACGTCTGCGGAGGGGAGCTGGAGTTGGAGACTTTTCCCGATTCCGCCGGAGGTGGTACACTGAGCTTAGAAACATATGGAGCGTGAGGGGGGCATGAGGAGGAGAGCTGGAGTTGGAGACTACTCCCGATTTCGCCGGAGGTGGTACAACGGGACTGGGCTCGGAAACATATGGAGCGGGGTTTGACGCATGGGGAGGAGAGCCGGAGTTGGGTCTACTCCTGACTCCGCAGGTGGTGGGACATACGGAGTAGGAGGAGACGTATGCAGAGAAGAGCCGGAGTTAGGGACTATCCCTGATTCTACCGGAGGTGGTACAACGGGGCTGGGCTCGGAAACATATGGAGCAAGAGAAGACGTATGGGAAGGAGAGGCTGAAGTAGGGACCGCATAGGCTTGAACCACAGGCACACTGGTAGCAGGAGACGGCGCGGCGTAAACGTCCGCTTGAGCACCACTCGGGCAGAACGTGATGAGGAGATCCACCTAGATTGAGGTGTCATCTGAGGATCTGAGGGAGAGAAAAGTGTTCAGGGCGGCTTACATTGTTGGTCTGGCAGGCGACTTGGACCTGGTTGTCATTCGAGTTGTGGAATGCTGTATTGCAATCTGGTGTGGTACCTGCACAGATTATTTCAGCCATTCGAGAAGCGGTTGATGACAAAGCCTATCATACAAGTGGCACCTTGACCATCGCAACCGTTGTAGTAGCTACGAATCTACATCAGCGCCGCGCATACATCTGTGGAGCATTTGCATTGGGCACACCTGAACCCGGTAGGGACATTTAGGGCATGTCTGTGGTAACAATTAGATGAATATCTGATTGTCATTGGAATAGTGGTAGACGTACGGTGAGATAAGTGATATGTCTGTACTTGACCCGCATCCCGGGCACCCAGGGTTATTCAAGTTGAATTCCACAATCGCACACTGTTCGCCATTCAGCCAGCAGGGACCTGCCAAAACGTATCAGGTCTCCGTGCTGACCAGCCATTACCTGTCTGTGAGATGCGCACCTGTCTGTAGATAACTAAAATTGAGGTTTCAGTCAGCGCATATATTGTCCCCAAGAAGACTAATACCTACGCAATGCCAGATTGGGCCGGCCCATCACTCGTCCAGTCCGAACCATTCGAAAGGACCTTCCCACCGATGACGAGCTGGGGCTGTTCTCGCGCATTTACGCCCCATGATCAGCTCCACGCCAAGTTATGCATACCACCAGGACGAGGTCCTCACCGTTCCCTTGCCACACCTTCGCACATACAGCAGTCAGCACTATGCTACGGGGTTTCTTGACAAATTTCTGAGCTCACAGATTGTTGAAACGGATGGTGTGCGATTCTCCGCGCACGACCATCACACCAGTGCTCATGAGCATGGCGAGAGCGAGCATGATGAGAGTACGCCCGACTGGCATGAGGGACAAGAATATAGGAGTGAGATGCGAAAAGAGGGTGGTGAAAGGAGGTGGGGGGTGAAAGGAGCGTGGTTAAGAACGGGGAGAACTCCGGGAGCAAGCAGAGGAATCGGAAGGCAGAAGTTTGGAACGAATTTGAGGCGTGCGCGGGGTTCTTTATGTACTTTACATCGCCATTATTTGCCACCGGCCTTCCAGAACGGCAGGAAAAGAAAACATCTAGTCTCTAAACCAGCTGTAGTAGAGCGGCGTTATGATCGAAGTCCTACACGTTGCCAAGCAGCGGGACCGTTATGGCTGGTGTTGCGTCGCGTTCGTCTTCGTGCCCAGCTTGATCTGATCGAGATGAATGGACGTCAAGACGGTGGCGCGGCGTGCCCCGTTCCAGAAACGGAAACATGTAACCCAAAGTCGTCCACACACAAAAACGAAGCCTTCGCTGAAGTAGTGGACGTGCCCTGTTTCTAGGAGGCAAAACCAACTAAACATCAGTTTGCGTTTGTTGACTTCCATTGTGGAGAACTACAGTTTTTTTTTTTCTATAGAAAAAATATTACTTTTTTTTTCGTCTTCCATGAATGATTCAGGTTGACATTGCCAACTACCCGATTGGTGCCCTGAATAGCGTGACTATGATCACGTGATTGCCCACACATACAAGTTTTACGTATTTGAGTGCGGCACTGTCCGCTCCTCTTCGCATCCCATGCCTTCGCTGGTGACGAAATCTGTCCCTGGAGACAAGGTCAGAGCCGACAGCGAATAACAACTGGTGTCGTTACTGCCAATCAGCCTGCAGAGACTCAACAATGGCTTTACCTCTCCCTCTGCATATTCGATCCTCGTCGCAGGGGGGTGGTGGTGTACACACGGTTGAGCCAGTGGTGTATGGAATCTAATTGACACCAAGCCAGCATTTGAATTCGCATGGGTACACTTTGTGTCGTGCGTCATTCTCGTATGTACATGATTCAGACAGAGCTTCGCATGTCACGAATTTTTTTTTGATTCTTCTACTCATAATGTAGTCATCTAGCTCTTCGATCAGAACTTTCTGATCTGGTCTGCACCTCTTCAAAACTTTATTGGCTTTGACTATGTCTTCTGTGACCCTGGTCGAGACTGCACCTATATTTGATACAACGACGTTCGTCTCTAGCGATCATACCCCTTCGGCAGTAAAATTATCAAACATATGAAGAAGGGAGTTAGAAACTTCCAAATACTCCCGCGGACAGTTTTTATATGTGAATCATCCAGCCATTTCGGCATGCAGGCTATAACAGTTGACAGCAGTCACCATGGCTGCAGACCGAGGATTACGGATAAGAAACCAAAAACTCCTTGCCATGGAAGCTGTCGGTACGTGATTTGATGTAACTGCGACCAGTGAAAACGGAGGAATTGAGGCCCTCCTTCTCGTGTCTACTGTATCACTTGTTTCGAACGAATGAATCTAGTTAAAAGCTACTACCGGACATGTAGTCACAGTATGTGACATGACTGACATTACACCGAGCACCCAGCCCGCGAAAAATAATCCCACGCACATATTATTTGCTAGGAGACGGAACGGATAGTCAAGAAACAATATAAAGAAAATTATCATACCACACAGGAACAGACGTCTTGCGGGTAGCAGGAATCCTTAAAGAATACCAACGCAAAGATCAAGTTCACAGAAAAAAGCCCGTTAAGAATTGGAGAGACAGAGCGACGATTGTGACGTCAGTACGTTTCATATTTTGTTTCGAACAGGCCATGCCACTCACGTCCTTCTAATTGAGGCCACACTGGCAGCAGACCGGAGGTACAAATCGCTACTAATCAGCTGGCCTCATCATTGAAATCGATTCCCGAGTCCACTGCAGGGGGTATGTAGTCTCTTGTGTACAAGCAGAAGAGAAACATCAAAAACGGAGGACCATTCAAGATTGCGCCACCCTCCCTTTCTAGAAAACGTTGCAATGCTGTGAAAATCATTAGACCTATTCATTCATTTACCACCATGCCAGTGGTCAGCAACCTGCAATGCTCACCTTTTGAGGGCAGCGTAATACATTCACAATTGGTCGCAGAGTTCCGATAAAACTTAGGATAAGCTCCAAAATAGCCAGAGCGAGTGATTTCTGCGAGAAAGAAGGGAGTCTATCACTTGTCCCCAGAATTTCCACGACGTCTGAGATCCAGGTGTATTGTACGGCCCTCCACAAGGGTAAGAGTGACAAAAGAAAGATATACACTGCACAGACCACGCAGTCTGTACATTTCATGAAGTACGGCGACAATCTGTAAAACGTGGAAACACTCACCCTCAGATCGCCATACAAATTTTATAATATGAGGGGCCCAATCAACTTTGAAACATTGCGGGAAGATCAGTGGGCGTTCCTCTTGGGACAGCCCGACGTAGTATAGTCTGAACACCATTAACGTGAAAAAACCCGGCCTCTCCGAAAGGCAAAACGAAGGCCTACATGAAGGCCATGAGTGTCCCCCCAGCCCAATCGAGTTGTCGTTGAGATGATGGATTCTCCACGGTAAGATGCTACAGCTTTCCGGATCCCGAAGACGAGTATGACAAAAATGTCGAGCAATCGGTAACCTGTCAGCTTGACTCCTAGAGGTGGTCGACGATTCCGTTGGTCCTCATCCAGTGTCTTTTTACTTCTGCAAAAGTGAGGGGGAGGTGACGAATCAGAAAGCCGACGACAGACCCTGGCTCCAAACCTGTCATGAGTTCATACTGCTTGTGGGTAGACATGGCACCTATTCCAACAGTTTCTAACATATCATCGCGGGTTGTGTGTACAACTTGAGGAGGCGTTGAGCGTTGAGATACGGGGTCGGAATGCCAAAAACTGATGCCTGACGGCCATTTTTGTACTAGATTGCCATGAGGAGAAAATGTAGCGCCTGGGCCCCGGGGCTGTGTACATCGTAGAGAATATCGATTCCTCCGTCTTGCATAGCCTTGCGTGGCGGCGGAGGCTGGTACACCTCTTGCCTGACTTGCCGGTGTGCAGCACGAAATAATAATCTAAATGAGATTTCTGTTTGCCAAAATCCGACCCGAAGTACTAGTGGCTGTGGGGAGAAACTGAGGGGGAAAAAAAAGGCGATACGTTTGTTTCTCGTCCGGAGAGCCTGAGTTGGAGGGGTGTCCAATTGAAAGTCTACAACTTAAAAGTTCGCCAGTGTTCCGGGTGGCTGCTTAGAAGTTTTCAAAGGTAGATTTATGTCACTACTGCCAACCAACGAACCTGCACAGACTCCTGGCTGTTAAGGCTTTAGTCACTATGTCTTCCCCTACAGTGCTCAATCCTTGTTGCTCCAGGTATCGAGATTGGTGGTATACACACAGGCTGAGCCAGTGACATCACAGTGAGCTCGGAGGAGCGTAGCTGACCGCCTGGGCAGCTGCACGCGCGCACCTAGTACTAGTAGTGCCGTAGCGCGCGTCTTGATTTCAGACCACTCTTTGGCTGTCATTGGAACCTATTAGTGAGCTTAAAGACGAGGGAGAGGGAGCACGCTTCACGCAAGGGAGTGAACGATGACACAACTCTAGATTGTCCTGGGCTTGTAAGGCCCCCTTTTCATAGTACTTACATGGTTCCTAGCTCATATATCGTGTGGTAACGCAGATATGGAGGCCATAAGTTAGAGAGGTCCGAGGCGAGGAAATAAGACAGGAAGAGGGTAAAACGCGGGAATGAAGTCGAGAAACAAAAAGGGAATAGTGAGTAAAAGATATGTCGGGTACTGCCGCGTGTGGGCGTACGGGAACCGGCCCGTCGCCCCGCACTCGACCAACTCGCGCGTTAATCTAATCAGAAAAGGAAAGTCTCATCGTATGCGCATAGATAAGGCGGAAGTAGCAGCCCGCCCAACAATTAAGGCGGGCGCGCGCACGGGAACTGAGTGGCGACACTGGCAACTAAGTACTCAGTGACAGCGGGCATCAAGAGTCCAATAAAGAAGATGATAAGAGAAGAAGTCAAGGTGCGCGGCGCGCACTTGCGAGAGCATAGGATCTGAGGGAGAATCGATTGGGTCGCGCGTGCTTTACACGGCGAATTAGAACTCTGACGGACTTGGAGTCGACTACTCCAAGTCTCTACTTTACGGTTAGCTCTTCCAGTGGGGACTCCGGTCAGGCCGACCCTCGGCGATACGCTGACTGAATCTGACTGGATTCAACGTTCAGTCAGCATCTCTGATCAACGCGACACCACAACTAGCAAGCAGTAGTACGCAAACCAAAAAAAAACCCCTGTGCCTTACATCCAACCTTCGAACCGCACTGGCACCGTATACTATCTTGAATCCCTTCCACACGTTCATTTAAAGATCGCATGCTCAAGAGGAATGCCTAGAGGTGTGATCTTACACTACCGCTGTAATTCAAGCATGCGCACATCAACCCGACTCCTATTGTATATAGCAACAAGTACATTTTATGTCTTCGCGTTTACATTCTTCAAATCGCTTTCACTCCCAGTAATGTGACATCATACCGAGTGCACAACGTGCGAAAAATAATCCCATGCAGTACGCCCACCACTGCGAATGCACCATAGATTGTGTCTAATGATACCACGCACATATTATGGAACGCCAGGAGGTGGGAAGGGTAGTCAAGAAACGATATAAGAAGAAAATTATCATGCCACACAAGAACAGTACATCTTGTGGGTAGTAAGAATTGAGTGCAAACACAAATATCAAATACACAGTAGAAACCCCTTCGAAGCTTGAATAAGTCGATGGGCTGAACGATGATCATGTCATCAGTACGTTTCATATTTAGTTTCGACGAGGCTATGCCACTCACATGGTCCCACATGAGGCCACAGTAGCACGGAGCTATAAATTGCTACCATAGAATTCCATTCGAATTCGTGAGTCCAAGTGATGGTGATTCCTAGTGCAGCGGGTTTGTAGAATCTTGCGTAAATGTAGAAGGTGCTCAACACAAATACAGAGCACTATTCAAGATGTAGGCACCCCCCCGGTCTAGAAAACGTTGCAAGGCTGTGAAAAGCATCAAATTGGACCCATTCATTCATTTACCACGATGGTCGGCAACAACCTAATGCTCACCTTGAGGATAGCGTAATACATTCACAACTGATCGCAGAATTCCGATAAAACCGAGGGTAAGCTCCAAAATAGCTATAGCGAGTGCATCTTTGAGAATAGGGAAGGAATCAATCACTTGATCCCCAGGATTTGCACTACGTCTGATATCCAGGATGTATTGTAGGTGCGCCGCAGCCTTCCACAGAGGTAAGAGTGACAAAAGAGAGATATACACTGCACGGACCACGCAATTAGTACATTTCATGAAGTACTACGACAATCTGTAAAATGTTGAAGTACTCACCTTCAGATCTCCATACGAATTTTAGAATATGAGGGGCCCAATCTACTTGAAAGAAACGCGGGAAGATCAGTGGGCGTTCCTCTTGGAACAGCCCAGCGTAATATAATCTGAATACCATTAACGTGATAAAACCCAGCCTCTCCAAAAAAAATAAAAGCTTACGTGAAGGCCATGAGTGTCCCCCCAACCCAATCGAGTGTCGTCGAGATGATAGATTCCCCACGATAAGATGCTACAGCTTTCCAGATCCCGAACACGAGTATAACAATCATGTTGAGCAAACGGTAACCTGTCAGTTTGACTCCTAGAGGTGGTCGACGATTCCGTTGGTCCTCATCCAGTGTCTTGTTACTTCTGCATAAGTGAGGGGAGGTGACGAATCAGAAAAACGACGACGGACCCTAGCTCCGAACCTGTAGTAGGCTCATGCTGCTCGTTGGTAGACACGGCACTCGTTTCAAAAGTTTCTGACATTGCGGGTTGTGAGTACAACTTGATGAGGCGTTGAGCGTTGAGCGCTGAGATACGGGGTCGGAATGCCAAAAACTACATACCGCAGAGTGCCCGACAGCCATTTTTGTACTAGATGGTCACGAGGAGGAAGTGTAGCGCCCGAGGCTGTGTACGTCGTATATCGATTCTTCTTGGATAGCCTTGCGTGGCGGCAGGGGCTAGCACACCTCTTGCCTGACCTGCCAGTGAGCAGCACGAAAAAATAATCTAAATGAGATTTCCGTTTGCCAACATCCAACCCGAAGTACTAGTGACTGTGGGGAGAAGCAGAGGGAAAAAAGCGATACATCTGTTTCTTGTCCGGGGAGCCTGACATGGAGGGGTGTCCGAGTTGAACTCTTACAACTTAAAGTTCACCAGTGTTCCCGAATGGATGGCTGCCTAGAAGTTGCAAAGGTCAATTTAGGTTGCTATTGCTAACCAACGAACCTGCACAGACTCCTGGCTTTCAAGGCTTCAGTCTCTATGTCTCTCCCTACAACGCTCAATCCTTGTTGCTCCGAGTACCGGGATTGGTGGCGGACATACCAGCTGTGCCGGTAACATTCACGGTGAACTCGGCGGTGACTCGGAGGGCTCGCGGTCTGCCTAGCTGCACGTGACCTGCTGGTTGGCAGTTTGGCACAGCGCACGCCCTCCATATAACGACCTTTGCGGGCGGTTGGCTCTGTCAGTGGGGAGCCCGTAGTGGTCGCAGTCATAACATGACCTACGGAAGCAACTTATCAAAAAAATGCGAGAACGATTTTTGCGTAAAAAAACCGGGTCATTTCAGCACACATGCTGCACAATGACTGAACGAACCCAGCGATACCATGGCTGCTGACTGGATTCAGCGTTGAGTTAACATCTATGATCAACGGCTTCAACGCGACACCACAGCCACCACGCATCACGCAACCTTCAAACTGCACCGTATACTGACTTGAATGCCTTCTGCACGCTGAAAATTGCATAGGCTTAAAGAAGAAGAATACCTGGCGGTGTGATCTTGCAACTACCGTTTTGATTCAAGCCGTGCGCAAAACGCAAACGCACATCAACCTCAAGTGACCTCAACCCCCTATTGTATACAGCATATATATTCTTCAACTCGCTTTCACTCCATTCTGCTCTAATCACCAATCTCCTGAAAGCTGAAAACCCCTAAAAGAACACGTATTTAAACGGCTTGCATTGTAGCAAATGAATGAGTGAAACAGCGCAAAAGCGATTCTTCATCTCGAATCCTCGGTGCGCCCGGGTCCTGTGTGGTCGTGGGGCGCGTGTCCATATAACTGAACCAAAGATATACAAAGGGAATCAATATGCCACACGCAAGCGATACATAAAGGAGCAGCTTGGAGAGAAAACCCAAAAATAGCAGAACCAACAATGGTAAAACAATAAAATAGTATGCCCCTTTCATACGGTGTCGGATAATGGATGCATTGAGCAGAACATGTCATATCACATCAGCACCCTTCGTCGTTAGCTCGAAAATGCAGTGCCGCTCACCTCCGGAGCCTGCTAGTGGTAAGCCTGCTAGTGGTACTAGTGGTATCATCCCAGGCGGTTGCATGATAAGAAAGGATGTGATGGCCGTTTTATAACCCATGAAGTACTCCATAGTCATATCTATGTCCTGTTTCGGGAGCTTGTTCATGGCGATGATGGCCAAGTAGACTACCATATACAAATATAACACCAGCGCGACATTCCGCAAACTCCTTGTTACAACTCTGTGTGTCATAAGATGGCGGAGCGCTATGAAGCCTGTCAACTCATTTATCCCATGGCGGTTGGTACCACTCTGCAAATTGAATGCTCACTGTGAAGTGGAGGGGATAATAACTGCGTAAATTGTTGCAACGTTACAGCTATGCCCAAGATAAGCCCTACAATAGCCACAGCGAGCGCATTGCCGACGGTAATAGATGAGCCATATACTTGATCCCCAAGCTTTGCAGCCCGCCTGACATTCTGTGCGGATTGTAGCAGCGCCACAGCTGGCCACAAAGGTAAGAGTGACAAAAGAAATAAATGGACTGTACGGACCACGCAGTTAGTACTCTCACCAAAGTAGCATGGTAATCGATGCAACGCTATACTACTCACATTCAGAACGACGTACAAACTTGAGAATAGGAGGGGCCAAATCCACTTTGAAGAATCGTGGGCAGAGTTCCGGGTGTTTGTCATGGATCGCCTTGACATGGTATAATCTAAGCTCCATCAGCCTGATAAATAAAACCAAATTGCAAGACGAAACATACACGACAGCCAGGAGTGTCGCTAGACCCAATTCTACTCTCGATAGGGTGACCGGTAGTGCGGGGTAAGATGATACCAATTTCCATATCCCAGATCCCAAGATTACGATGATGTTAGTTAGATGGTATCCTGTCAATTCGACTCCTAGAGGCGGCTGATGATCCCTTTGATCCTCTTCCCATGTGTCACTACTTCTACATAGGTGAGTGAGGTGGAGGTGACATCAAGATCGACGACCAACCTAGGGACCGAACTTGTAAACAGCACGCGTGTTGTAGGCCGGGCGTCTGTGGCAACTGATTCGTGGGCTCTCGACATATTGCCGCAGGTAGGTGTACAACAAGAGGTGTTGAGATGGGCTGGATGCGAAAATAAGACCCCACCGACACCTATAACCGTTTTGTTTATGCGCACCCACAAAAAGAAATGCTATGCCGCCGGGCGCTTCTTTTCTGTACAGCCACGAGCGAGGGATTTGGACTTGGGCAGCACATGTTAAAATGGTCTGACGAGTTACTTTATACTGAAAGTCCGGCCTGGTCTTCTGTATAACTGGGGTAATGCTAGTGTGCGTGGAGAGAAGAGTGAAGAAATAGAAAGTGATGTTTCTGTTTCTCGCCCTGGGAGCCAGGCTGATGTTCACGGGCTTGTTCTCGAAGACTACTGCCATGGAGTCACATAGAGAGAACCGCCGTCTGACACCCAGCTTCTGGTCATCATTACGAGGGAGAGGGTCGTGGTTCCAGTTCAAAAAGTTGTGCGGGCCTTTAATCGAGCTTATCATAATCGATCTTAGTCCTCTTAGATATTATATATCGTCGCGGTACAGGTAAAGATATGATAGTTCTTATGCAACCCGTGCGCGTGTACCGAGCGTTCTCTCAACTCACCCGCAGGCGATCCCCGCACGCATCCGTTGAACTGCACAAGATTGGCCCCAAATTCAGACTTGCAACATGAGATCAATGAGGGGTTATAGAGTCCACAAGCTTGTTCTCGATGGTTGTCTGGTGACCGCCGACCCGTGGTGGCGAAGCAAAACGAAGCAGGGTTCCGCTAAGCCGAGAATGCAAAACCGTGTTCCCTCGATCGGTAGAAGATCAATGACCACCGGTTGAGCATGATATCGGGAGAGAATCGTCACCACAAACATGATAGAAGGCTGATCATGAATACCAAGCCACAAGTTGCCGCAGCATCCGCGGCACCTCAATCGCGTTCCACGTGCAATGTCATGAAAGAAGCGATGGCGCGCGCGAGGAGCTCCTGAGACAAGTGAATCGACAGGCACCCGAAGAAAAGCTCCGCGGTGAGGTAACGATTTTCAAAGAATGGAGTCCAGGTAAATGCTCTTGTCTTCGAGGAATGAAAAAGCAAGACTTGGTCTCGACCGAGGCCGTACTCGCGTAGTGTATATCGGACGTTGCCGACGGCGGGGAAGACAAAGGTATGTGCCAGCCAGGTCTCGTAAGAGTGCTCATAGAAGCCGTCGACGTTGAATGATAGGCCGAGGATGACATTGTTTAAGACCAAAAGGATCACAGAGGTGGAAACATATAGTACGAGAATATGTCTACACCCTGTTAGCGTTCATCCCAGATTAGTGCGTTTAAACTCAATGGACACAATGCGAACTCTATGGTAAGCATGAGCATCCGACCACAGGAGGATGTGCAGCTGCTTGTTGATATTAATGTGTACCTAGTTCTACCGCCGAGCGAGAGTGTCAAATGTAAGTCCATTGCATCCGAATAACAATAGTAAATCTCCGCGGTGTTACGAATGCTACAATGCTGCAGGGTGAGAAACTATGGGAGCACCTCTGACACCTGTTCAGTTCATTGCCACATGTCAACAGACACTTTGATGCCCAATACAAGCAAAAACTAACCTGTATACGTAAATGCCATCTTGAAATCCTTTGACACGTTCGTCTCTGACACGATTTTGTAACCATACTCAGGGTCCACCGAGCGCGACGTCCGAGATGCAAGAGTAGTGAAGGCATGGTTTCTGAGGAGGCGCAAGGTAGCCAGTTGTGCGCACTCATCAATGAGGCATCCAAGTGACGATATCATTCTCAAGTAGTGACGAGCAGACTTGCATGACATCTACGGGGATATTGAGCACCTGCGGTCGCTCACGAAACGAGAGAGCCTACTAGACCAGAGAATAACTTGATCCATGAGGACTTTCTTCCCATTGTAGACCCGGGAGCTTGAAGCGCCTTCCGCTTTCCTCGCAAAGATCTGCAACTTCATCGCGGTGTTTCTCGGGAACTCCAATGAGCTACAAGCCATCGTTGCGAACGAAAATCGTCGAGGTGCCATCCTGTCACGCATAGGTTTTCATGGCCTTCTTGATCGACGGAACCTATAGATCCTGGTTATTGTCAATGCCATGGGTTGTACGTAACAAGGGTCGGAGCTCACATCGTCCGTTCGAGACTCCCCTTGGGATACAGGAAGCTCGACAGTCTGTGAGGTAAGCGTGCATCAACTTCCTGCAGAGCAGTACTTCGAGCTCTCGTGATGCTGAGCGACGGGACTGAGGCTGCCAAGAGTGTGCCGTACGTCGAAGAACGGCTGTATTACACATATAGGAGATGTTTGTGATCACCTGAATCAAGACTATCACGGGCACTCAGATATATGCCGAGACAGTTACGAGTGGCCAAGATGCGGTGGCCAAAAGGGCAGATCGAGTAAAGTCGCTGGTTAAACGTCAATTCTTGGATCACGAGGCTGATACCACTGCCAATAAAGGTACCATGTCAGTACAGAGGGATGGCTCACGAAGATGTAAAGCTTACATGCCAAACGGCGCTAGACTGAGGAGACCATACACCGGGGCAAAGTAACGCGTTGACCGAGCGCCTTTGATTCAAAATCGTTTTCTTTCTCCTCTGAGACCCACATACACTGCGGAGTTGACAGCTGATGTGTGACCTCTTAACTGCCCGGAATACGGACGAAGTGAGGAACCTGAAGTCAAGAGGCGGAATTCAACCGTTCCAACCTGCTGGGAGGATAAGTACATGGGAACATGGCGTCTCTACAGAGTATGCCAAAGAGCAACGTGAGTGCACGGGTCGACCACCGAAAGTCCGTGGCGCTGGAGGAACTTTACCAGGTTCGGGAAGCTTGCGCTGCCAAGGCCGAAGCTGTTGATAATGACAGAGCCAGCAAAGAAGCGTTTCCGAGTCGCATATGAAAAGGCCACTGTGACCTGAGCGAGAATGCATAAAGGGACAGGACATAGTTTGATGAACCATGCAGATAATGACGTGCATGTACAGACATTTCCCCTTGAATCCATATATAAATACTTGGATACGATGAGGTGCCAGCGAGCACACTCTTAGTCGTCGCGTCTGAGGCAGTGTATAGAAATGGTACTCCTCCCCACTTGTGTTGCAAATTGAAGATAAGGACGAGCAAAGCCAGGTCACAAGTCTGCTCAGCAGCACGAATTTGAGCAGCTGCGGGACTCGCTGAACTATAAATTGCCGCAAGAGGTGCTCTGTGTATTTTATCACGTCATGATTAGATTACCGATAGCATTGACGGAGAGGCCTTGGAAGAACTCTGGAACTGCACGGCGGGTAATTAGGATACTATCGCTTTCGAAAAGACGCCATAAACGAAAATGAACGTATGTGTGCGTCCCTCCGCAAGGCCACGTAGGAAGAAAAAAAATTCGATCAAAGCGAGAAAGCGAAAACTCAAGGCGCACCTTTGAAACGGAAAAATCCCCAAAACCTCATAATAAACTAACTTGGTCGAGCATGAAGAGAAACAGAATATCAATAACGTCCACAATCGCGACACTTTTTTTTTTTTTTTATCACAGTTAGGAAAAAAAAAAAAAACATCGCAATGACTGTGCCCCTTTGCCTTGCCTTGCCTTGCCTTGCTGGAGGTCGAGGTTTCAGTTCGAGTTCAAAGTCGGTGGCGCGCGGACTCGTCTCGTTCGGAAACACGCGGATCGTTTCGGCAACGGCAACGGCCCCGTTCACGCTGGTGTGGAGCGCAAAGAGCTTGACACTGTCTGCATGCACGAACCGGGTGTTGGAGGTAAATGCACGACGACAAGGCATCGCTTGTTGTCACAAATACAACGTTGAGTGTAATATTAGGCGCTCATGGGGCTCCCACAAACTGGCAGTCAGAGCGAAAACTACCGCGATTACAATCACCCCGAGTTGCCAAAAAGAAAAAAAAAAACTTCCTCAATGAGACGCGTTTAGCTCATAAACTGGGACACTCTTGTGAGACAATTTGTTGTTTGTTTGTGTTAGAAAATAACTTTTTCAAGTCTGCGGAGAGGGGAAATAAAAATGGCAAATATGCGCAAGTTTCATGTTGACAGTTGGCTGGGCAGGCTTCAATTCCACACAGCTTTCGAAGCCTCGATCGCACCAGCTTGGGTCTCCCGAAATGGAATCTGATATGATCCTGATCCTGATCCATTCCGTATTCCGTGCTACAAGGCATTCCCAATCCCTGTATTTCGACACTACCGTAAACTCCAGTGCGCGCCAAAGAATGAATGGTTCCTCCATTCAGAGCGGTTGCTCCGTGGTTCGCGCTTGGAGGAGGGGGGGGGGGCTGCTGTATTTTTCCGAGTCTCCCCATATATGCCTAAGCATGCAGCAGGCGTCCGGGTCCATATATCCATCCCGAGGATCCGAGATCCGTCCGATTACACCCATAATAATTCTCGGTGATAGGCCGATAAATTCCACCTGCCGCAGTGCAGTGTCCTCACCTTCTGGAAACACTGCGCCCAAAACGACGACGACTCTGAAGTATCATTGTTCGTTTCGTCATCAGCTTTTTTTATTTTATTTTGACTCGACCTCCTAAATCCGTCACAACAACCAAAAGGGGCCGGAGCCGCGTGGAATGCTGCTTCTCTTCCGGTACGCGCGCGCCTTTTCATTTACGTCTCTTCATCAATTGATCATCACTGGAATAAAGCATCCACGTTCTTTCCCATACTAAAGAAATCTCCGCGGGGTAGAACCTTCAAAAGTCGGCCAAAGTCTGCGTCCTTGTGAGGTGACCTATGAGACCTACTTGTGATGAGCTCAAATGCCGCACTTACCGCAATTGCACAGCACCTTGACACGCCATCCTCAGTGCCGGCCATCTTTGGTTGCCTTTCAGAATGGGGGAGATCATACCCGTGCACATATACGGTACGGCAACTCGTGGTATGTCGTGGGTGAGTATTATTATACAGAGAACAAAGGACGACGAGGGTAACAAATGACTAGCTAGGTCTAGAACAAAGCGCCATATATATCAAACACCTGATGATCCCAACCAACCTAAAATCAAAATCGAGACAAACGAAGGTCTCGCTCTCTCTCTCTCTCTCTCATCTCACATAGCCGCTACTCTGGCCAGTGCCGCGGCAAGCACGCCTGCTGATGACCCGTCTTCCGCTAGCACCGTTAACCGCGCAATGTCCCTCGCGAGCTCTTCGATGTATGTGGCGGCACCAGATTTGTGTGCCACGCGTGCGCATGCGGCGTGTAAACGGAGATAATGCACGCTGGGAATGGGCCGCGTCCTCAGGTCCGAGCTCGCGAACGCAGTTGTATATCGGCGAGATGCCGGAGGAGTGCTGGGCTGCCATGTCATGATCTGATATTCATCATCACGCTCCTGTCAAGCGAAAAAAAAAAAGACTGCTAAGCTTTCAAAGGAGGATAAACGAGAAAAGATAGAGGCAAAAGCAAAAGCAAAAGCAAAAACGCGTGGAATCAGGAAGGTGGGGGAAGATATAAAAGTTCGAACGACGCACGGTCTCCTCCAGCCAGACGTTCAAGCTCCTGAACTCTCTCGACGCATCGTCATCCAGAGTGAGCATGTTCTCGAGGCGGTGGAAACGCGGTGCGGGGTCGCAGAGCGGGTCGTCGTTCGACAGACCGGCGTACCGGGCTAGCGTGCGGACGTCGACCGAAGGAGGAATGATCAGCGTCACGTCGAGCGGCGAGCCAGGCATAGCCGTCGGACCCGTGGCACCAGCCGGATCCAACGCGCCGGTGATCGCGCATCTGTACGAGTCGCGCTCCAACGCCTACAGAGCCAACGTTTTTTTTCCACAAATGGCCTGAAGGTCCATCACGGTGAGCGGGGCAGCGAAAGAGTGAGAGACGCACGAGCATTCTCTTCCCCCCATAATCCAAACGGACACCACCACCACTACCACCTTCGTCGTCATCGGGCGTAGAGAGGCATGACGACCCCTCGCCGCTTGAGAACGATTGTCCGACGGAAGCCTTGACTTTTGCGATAAATATACATTTATTAGTATTTGGTTATGCCCCGACCCATGCGGAGGGATGAGAGGACGCACACGCGCCGACAAAGGTGAATATGTACTTCTGCGCCAGGCGCGCGAGCGCGTGCTCGTCCGCGCAGTTGAGGATCTTCTTGCACACCCAGTCCCGTCCGCGCGCCGTGGGCGCCTCCAGCACGAGGTGTCCGAGCACGCGCGAGCACATGTCGTAGGAGGCCGCGCCGGCGAGCGGCTGGCGACCGACGGCCCAGAAGAAGAGGCGGCCGCAGCGCGCGTAGGCTTCGTGCCACGACGACGACGACGACTGGCCCTGCCGGCCGAACGGGTTGTCCGGCAAGGGCTCGAACGGGGGTACGACGGCCGGTGCTGGGTCCGACGACGCGTGCAGCACGCTGCGGGTCATGACCAACTTTTTTCTTTTTTTTTTTTTTTTTTTTTTAAGGGGGAACACGCGGGGATGATAGGGTTAGGTTGTTTTTTGTCCGTCCGTCAAGAAGCGTGACGGGCGCAAGGGGGAGCTTTTGAGAGGAGATAGCGTTGCGTGCGAAGGGGGAAAAAGGTTTTACCTAGCGAGGAGTGAAAAACATGCAGACTGGACAGTACAGTATGGTGCGAACAAACAAGATTGATGCGCTAAGTAGCTAACTAATTGGTATGTTCCCCGCTGTTCCCCGCTGCGTGTGCCTGCCTTTCTCAATACGACGATCGCGGTCACGTGTATAGAAGCCCGAGCACGTGCGTAGGTGAGCATCGCTACTGGCTGGTGCCTTATCAAAGTGGAGGACAGCAAGGCACCTAGGTAAGGAAGAAACTGTGTTCTAGCAGCACGTAATCCCATCGAATTAGATACATTCATTATTATGGATCAGAACCAGGCCGCTCTGAACCACTGGGGATGAGTCAGAGAACGTGAAGCGTTGTCAACATGTCAAGTTACTCCTCCAATTCAGGGGTGCAACGTGCACCTTTGATGGGACGATGCGATGGGACATCCATCATTTTCCTTTCCGAGTTGATTGTTGCTCGCTCAAACCGTCCTGTATTTGCAACGCTCACTTTTCGGTGTTTAGTTTAATTTCCACTGTTCGCCTTATGGGGTGGGTAGTACAGTAGGGGGGTGATGAGAAAAAAATGGGGAGAAACGATGCCAGGACAAAAAATATTCCGTTACGGGGAGTCGAACCCCGGCCTCCTCGGCGCTCTCCGATTGAAAGCGAGGTATGCTAGCCGTTGCACCATAACGGATATATACTAATTAAGTAGCCTAAAAATGTTGTTCAGTCTCTAATGATGCTGATTTCGCGCCGCCGCCAAGTCCGTTCAACTACTGCATGTAACTCTAACGGCGCCTTCGTTGAGCGCCACCCATCTGAACGCCCATTTTTGATAGCATTCGTTACTCGATTTCATATCCCACAGAAGAAGAAGTCTGTAAAAAAATTCGCCTGTGGAGGGGTTGGTTTGTACGATGACATTGAATACCCACGTGGGTGTAGTAACCGATCCGAAATGATGCAACGCCAGTCAAGGCCTGTCCCGCGGATCTCGCGACAGCTCTATGGCCATTTTACCCAAGTACCCTGACGCTCCACGCTCACACGAAAAATGACCTTTTTGGTCTCCCCGGCGCCGCCGCATGCCTTGGCACCGGCGCGATCGTGATGGTCAAACGGGGGCAACGGACGGTGCAAGCTTTTCCGACTTTCGTATCCACGGCATCACTTGCTTCCCTTGCTCGATTGGGATGGAAAGGCGGGATCTCGTTCGCTGAGAGGCAACGTGGTAAAAGTGTGTTTGGGCAGACACTTGATCAAAAACGCGAAGAGACACAAACTTGTCTGATAGTTGATAGGCAGACTCCCAGGGGCACTCTACCGGTCCCCGGTGAAAAGTACCGAGATAGCATGTCCATGTCTGCTGCATTCCACGTTAAGGCCGCAGGAGGGTCAATTCTCTGCCCTACCTCCGGGCGCAGAACGATGCCCTTGACATGCACCCCTCGATTGCAATCAGGTAAATGCACTTTTGGATCGGAGAGAATGGATCGTGAATGTGAAGGAATTCGGTTGGCTTTCTCAGACCCTTGATGCATTTCGAACGCCCGTTGTGCGGACATCATGCTCTTGTTGGATACGGACGGCTGTATGGAGACGCCCCATATTACTGAAAACGTCCTCAACGTCGTGCGGCGCTGCCACTGTATGCTCGCCGACACATTTGTGAACGACTGGCATTTCCGGGGGTGTGCCACAGAGTCCGCGGACGTAATTCGACGCGTGTGTCGTTCATTGTTCTCATGATTGATCGGGGTCCCGTGTGCCTGCTACGGTGGCAACCTGACAAGTAGAGTTTCTGCTTTGCGCGGTGAGCGTGCAAATGGAAGAAGCAGGGCAGGCGCAAGTTCGCAGCACCGGTTGCAGTTTTTTTTGGCATGATGTCGTCCGGGCAAGGCACGCGAGGTGCTTCTATCATAAGGCCCCTCTACCCCAGATGAAGAGACTTCGCCCTCCTCGTTGCCTTGCCCGAGCTTGGCACGCCACGCCGGGTGGTGCCAGGCCCAAACAGGGGTGCACGTCAGGGAAATGGCCTTGAATTTCTGCATGCGTAAAGCGTGCGAGAAAAGCGCGGGAGTGATAGCACTCGACGTGGCTAAGAGGGCAGATCTCCGTCGTTAAAGTGGGGAGTGATGAGCATGTTCCATTCTCGAGATGCCAGTTGTCGTTCCAACACTCGGGTGCTGCCCTTGGAGAGATTGGGGCCTTCCCGCACCAGGTACAATAAATTCGACGAACAAGGGCAACAAGCGTCCCCGAAACGTGATTTGGGAAAGCGAGTACCTAAGTGCCTGTGCCCCCCGATTGCGTCGTGAAGGGGACGATGGAAAGTCGTAATCTCGGGGGGCCCATACATCAAGATGCCATGCATGCAATTTGCAGGCGCTGGGCGCTGAGGCCTGAGGGTCAGAAATCGCGGCATGTGTACATATTTGGGAAACCATGTTGCCCGTTTTACCTGGTCAGTGACGCAGGGTGGGAGGGGGCGAGTCGAGGGTTGTGAGCGATGGCGGGCGGGTCATGGAGTTGTCAGTACAGGGCCTACGATCGGTGGGGATAGACGGTGCGAGGTGAACGGCTAGTCTATCGTGCTTAGTGGACAGTAGACAGCGGGACGACGGTAACGTCGTGCTGAACTGTGTCGGTTCACGCGGTCACGTGTCATCATCTCGAGCTCGAGAGCGAGTTGCCGCTGCTTCCTTCAGAATCTGATCCACACGATATGGGGGGGTACATGGTCGAATTCTGCAGCTTCCGCAGCCAAGCATCGTGTGTTCTCATTAATTGTGTTCACTATCAGTTCAATGAGCAGACTTGGGAGTTCCCGCCATTTCGATGGATGTCAAAAAGTGAACACTTGACCGGGCCACTCCGAGTCATCATGGGCATTCGGTGTGTACTCCTTCTGATCCGTATGCTGACCACCGAGGTTTGCATCGTACTTGCAGCACTTAATGTCATTTTTTATTTTTTATTTTTATTCTCTCGAGGAAGATCGAAGAAAACACCCCAGCGCCGAGATACGACCTCGCGACCTTAAAGCCGTTGCCATCTTCGGGTTCCACGTTGCGGTCGCGCCAGAAAGGAACAGACAAGCATGCACCCAGGAACCACGCAGACAACTTTCTCACCATCGAATCACCACGTCCGCTCTTCTCCCTTCTCGCCGCTGCTGCGGGGGGACTCTTATCGCACCGGTTCGGTGGTACTTCGGCAGATCGGACAGCTAGCTCGGTCATGCGAGTCTCTACAATGGCCAGATGTGATGCGCGACCCCCCGATGAGCCCTTTTTGACGATGACCAAACGTTTCTACAGTAGGTGGGGCCATGTGAGAATTGGGTTGGCAATGGGGAAAGAGCTTCTTTCAACGTCGATGCCGAATTGATTCGTTTTCGAGTTTGATAGTTTATCATTGATGGGGTCGGGGGGATGGTGAGGTAAAAACTTTTTCGTTGGCTTTTCTTCTCGCCGAGCCTCGAACCCAAAATCGTGGCTCGGCGGGGTGTGGTGGTGATAAGACAGAGAAAGACCAAATCGCGAGCCGTGGAAGCGCAGCCCCGGGGAGACTTTGCTTCCGGGGGTTGCTGTGGGGCGAGCAGACAGGTTACAGTAAGTTAGTCATGGCACTGTCCAAACTCGAGTAGGCAGCACCATGTCCTCCCACTGTCCTCGGGCGTGGGCGAGTGTGAGCTGAGCTGGAGCCGGTATGGCTATCGCAGCACAGCTCAGCACACGATCAAAGGTAAATGGAAGGACCGTGTGGATGTGTGCTGTACGTTCGTGATCTCACGTATGTGCACGTCCGGGACTCCGACGAATGGAAGGAAGCCACTTTGGTCAGGGCGTGGGCCGTGCCGAACAACGAGGGACCCGGAATGGGCGTCACGATCTCAGTGGCTGCTGTCGTCAGATGACGAACAATGCGTCATTCCATCATTTCATTTCTCAAACGTGAATTTGTTCGCAGGAAAGCTCTGGCGATGTGAGATGGGGTAGAACGGAAGTGATTGTATTGGTGCAAATGATATGGGACATTGTGACAAAAGTGAACGTGTAGATGCATCAATATGGCGTATCTAGAAGCCTGACATCAAGAAATATCAAAAAAGAAAAAAAAAAAAAAAGGTAAACTCGCAAGATGTCAAGCATGTCAAGTCCATGTTTCCTTAAAGAGCTATCCTAGGAGAAATCGGAGCAACAACTAGACTGTAAAGAGAGCGCAATCAACACAGTTCCCACATCTTCACGTAATCACTATCCCGCGAGCGTCAGCACGATTCACACACACAGCGACAAATATGAACACATACACCCTCATCGCGCGGTCGTCGTCATTCGTGGGCCATGTCGGGGCCCACTTGTCCTGCGCCTGAGCGAAAAGTTGCATCGCATCTAGAAGTGGTGCCGCATTTAGTTTCCTTTTTCAAGCTCATCATGCCCAAGCTAAAAAAACAAAATGAACACGCACTGATCGCTCCGTTCAGCCACGGCTTGTCACCAGCGCCGTCCGGGAACCAACCGTTCGTACCACCGACGGCAACGTCGAGAATGAGGTAGAACGCTAAAAAGACGTAGAAAAAAAAAAAGGTTTATTGTTATCGTTTTTGAAGTGTAGAGAGAGAGTTGGACATACGCTGATCGAAAGGAGCCGAGTTTCCACGGCCCGCCCAAGGATTAGGAAGGATGATCTCCTGCGAGGCGTTCGCGACGGACGTTGGGAATTGACCACGCTGGAAGAACGGGATGTTGAAGCGCAGGTTAAGCATGTGCTGAAGACGGTTGTCGACGTAAACTCGACTATTTTTTGTTGTTGTGTGTGTAGAAAGTGAAGTGTCGGGGATTAGTGCCCGGTGCGAGAAAACAGTTTAGAAGGACCGAGTCTTACAGGAAATCCTCCGTCCATTCGAGGCCGTATGTGTGGAACTGCTCAGCGTAACTGGATCGCCGCATGGTCCACCAGCCGAACGTCTTCGACACAGCATTCAACCACGACAGCGGGCCCCAGTTCAACGATCCTCGAACGTAGTTGATGCCTCTGCAAAGACAGTCTCTGTCAGAGGCGGAGAACGGCCAAGGTAGGGTTAGAGGCCTACTGTGCGGGGTAACTCGGGCCGTTGCCGCGCGCTTCCATGATATCAATTTCGCCTGAGATGGAAGGAGGGGCGTAAGGCACGGCCTGGAATAGTGTCTTATACCACATTTCGGGCTCACCACTAAGAGGCCAAGGTCCATAAGTGCTGTTTTCTGGGAGCATCCAAATGGCGGGCCATATCTATATAGAACACAATACAAAGAGTTCAGAGGGACGGTGATAAGCCGAAAACGAATGATTGGGGGACGAACCCAGTCTCTAAAGAAAGCAAGCAAGCTGTCAGCTCCAGGGACAATTTTGCCAAGAACGGAAGGCGTCTGGCCTCGATCGATCGACTCACCCGCGTGGCAATTTAGCTCGCACCTCGACCTTACCATAACGAATGCTGCGTTTGCCTTTTGTGGTGATACGGGCGCTCATGACAGGATTGATCACTGTGCCTGCCGTCGCGTTGCTGACCACGCCGCACGCCGTCAGGTTCGTGTTGGTGCAGCCCGTCAGGTTGAACGTGTATCCGTCAAGGACCGCTTTTTGACCGAGCACATCAGACGTGAGCGTGGGAACGATGTACAGTTCGCCATTGCGGACGAACGAGTTGTTCGACGAGGCCGTCGCCATCTCGAATTCATTGTTCCTGGCCCATCCTCGTCAACACACCGCAAAGAGCAAGAGCAGAAGCGCGAACGACCCCACCCAAAGCCTCCCAGGTCCACTTCGCGCATCCAGACGCTGGTGTCCAGGTCGCTGCCACTAAAGTCGTCCTCCATGACGAGGCAAAGTTTTCCTATCATGGGAACGCTGCGCCAGCCAGTGTAGCAGCGCAAACCTGCCGCGATGATGCCAAGCAGTAGCATGGAGTAGGTGAGAAAATATGAGATCCGCGCGGCCCTGTCCTTCTTGCCGACCCACGGCTTGGTAATTTCGCCGGACAACATCGTCGACGCCGGACGCTTGCGCCTCGCGAAACGTGAGCGTGTGCCCGGGTTCCCAGCGGGGTAGACAACGGTCACGGGACGGGGGCGAGGTGATGAGAACGCCTCCCGGGCGGGGATCAATGGCGCTGCTGGAGGTCTGTGGCACTGGTCGCGAGGGAGTTGATTTCGTTCATCCTTTGCTGCGTATCGCCAGTGATGACCGGGTCCCCGAGACTGAAACTTATGACGCTCGCTGGAGCCGAGAGCGTATTCGTGGGCTCCATAGGAGGGGTGTTAAAGGGATTGGCAGGGGTGGTCGCACCGCTGGGGATAATGCTAATCGAGCTGCCCTGGCGATCTTGAGGGCGGAGATGGCCGGAAGCTGATCCGCGGGGTTGTCGTGGCGGCCGACCATGGATTCCTTCATGGTCGGATGAGCCCTGAGCCTCAAGAAAGAAGGGGCGGGGAGGGTGTAGCCTGTCCTCGGAGGAAGCGACGAGAGTCGGTTCTGGGTTGGACGACAGTGAAGACATGGCCAGCAGACGCAGGACAACGGCGGGAGAGAGGGATCCTCCTAGAACACGAAGCACGAGCAGGGAAAACGGGTCTTTAAGGCGCAGCGAAAGCTTTCGAAACAAGTCGAGTGACAAAAAGTTGATGAATTTACAATCCCCATCAGTTATTGGACAGGGTCCCAGAATGACGGGGACTCTTTGAGCGAGGACCCGATTGATCCTTACGAGAATTACGACCACCAACATGGGATCCTTGGAGATGGCGCAAAAGGGGCAGGATGTCATGTCTCTGCAGGACGCTCAATCGCCGCTAGCACATAACAGTCCGAGGTCCATGGAGATGGGCATCTGAACCAGTAAGGAGTCAGGACTAATTCAAACTTGGCTAACACCGGGGTTGAATGACACCACTGGGTAAGTTCCTTGCAAGCTGGGAATGAGTTGACGCCGGCAAGAAACCCCGACAGGTAGCCGGTACTGTGCCCGGAGAAGGAGGTGGCGTGGACGGCCGAAATCAGTCGTGAGGATATGGGTTAGGGTTAGTGGTGTGAGGGAGGCCGGTCACCGTTTTCCCTTTTTTTCGCGAGATTGAGCCATTCTTCCTTATTCCAAATTCGAAACGAGTCGCTCCCCATATCGCCACGCATTATTTGATAGTCAATCAAAATAGCACAGGGCACCCTTCTCGCCGGTCAACGGCATCATGCTCGAGCGCATCTGCCCCGCGAGACGTTTTTTTTTTTCTTCTTCTTGCAGGCGTGACAAACGATATCAGGTCTATAAAAAGCATGAGAAATCGCAGAAGCGCCTGGGAGATTGAACGAGGCATCGTGTTGGCCTGGCAGTGACAGTGCGTGTGAACATGGTGCGTGGAGCAAAGTTTGCGCAAACAAATTGACATGTATTGTACGGATACGGAAACACGACAAACGACAAGCGATACGCGATATCAGGGGAACAGGGTGAAAAAAAATCTCAAATCCTGGAATCGCAAAGGTTCGGTGGCGAAGTGCTGAAATCAGTTCTGGGACCCAGGCTCGAAGGAGAACGGTGCGTCATCGACTAAATCACTATCATTCAGGCTCATTTTCATTTGTTGCAGTCCAAAGTCTGCAGGAGGAAAAAAAATTCGAGTCGGCGAAACACAGACTTTTAAATGCCGTTTCGAGGGCCCTATGTTAAATATGGCGGCGGAGTACTTTACTCATCTTGGTGTCGCATGTAGGCAAAATTCCCGATCGCTTTAAACGTCTGATAAAACTGATGTGGACAAGTCATGAATCCGCGCGGGGGGGGGAGCCAGAATCTGGGATCTCACTAACGGAAAACTCAGTATCTGTCGGACAGACACCGAGTTTTCCGTTAGTGAAATCTTCAGCGAGGAGACGGACGAGCTCCTTCAGGTAGTCAACGAACAAGGGGGCTCTGGAAAACGAAAACAAAAGACTTTTAAAAGCATTGGTGCGCATATATTCATCTCAGAGCCATACCGTCCTCCTCATTCTCTGCGCCGAGCAGTCATTTAGACGTGATGAGATAGTCTGTCTGTTGACGCGCAGGATATTTAGACCTTTCGATCCTCATGGAATTTAGTCCCGCCTAGGGCACATCATTCCAAATTCCACACACAGAAAGGTTTGCGTAGAACTATTGGGTTTAGTACTATCTTTCTCATAACTTACGTTTAGCCCGACACTCTAAAGTGTGTTGCCATTTTTCCCGGTGCCGTCACACGAGACGTCGTTATGAGCTATCTGGATAAAAACCGGCAATGCATGAATATGGAGCGGAATGCGCATGTCGATTATGATGACTTTGTGTGGGGAATCGAGGCAAAGGAAGAGGGCGGGGAGGTGGCGATTTCATTAATCCCTCATCGTCGCTACTCATCTTTGGATTAGGTCAAATCCTTCTTTCGAGTGATTTCCTAATTAGCCAGGTCCGGGATTCATCACTTTGCGAGAGGGCGATGAAATTCAGTTTGGACGAGGATACAAAGGCGAGCAGCTCAACAAAAGGCGCATCCAGAGACTTTGCAACCTTCAGCTGGCCGTTGCTCGAGTTATGAAGTTATGAACATGAGTGGTGGTGCTGATATAATCTCGGAGTGGAAAGAGGAAGCAGATGACGATGCCTTTTCTCGTCTCATCATTGCCTCCGAAGAGTTCTCTAGATCTGTGGTTGCATAGTTCCCTCTTCATCATCATAACGTCAGACAAATGTAATCAAATGTTTCTTCTAGCATCGTGTCTCGACCGCCGACTATTCTACATGGGCAACGACCCTCGATTTTCTTATGGATTGTGTGTGCATATTGCCATTCAGCCCCACGCACGCCCAGAGGCGTCTCCTACAGAAATGGCACCATTGCAACACAATGGCTCATTTCCTTCCGACTCCCGATGAATACGTACCTATATGAGTATTGAGTCCGGTGGAGCATTCACACACCACCCAATCACGATTGGATCCACCCCTCCATGATGCTGCCGTTGATCGGCCTCTACCGCCGACGTGGCGCTTATGGAATCGCTATCCCTCGCCCTCCCATCTTTCGTAAACTGGCGTAAGATCCCGACCCGGTATGGCGTTCAGCTTGCTGTACCTCTTGCTAGTATACTACAGGGGCAACTCTCGTCACTCTCGAGGTGGCACATCCCGGTCCCTGTCACAGTGAAACTCTGGAGCCCGTCATCGCCCGACCGATGCCCGCCGTGACATCATCCACTTGACCGCACTTACTTCGAACGCAGGGGCCCCACGACCCGTTCTTTCTGGCTCTTTGTCAAGATGGAGATGGAGATAGAAGATGGAAAAGAAATGTGCCATCTTGCCATCTGCTCCGGTACCCGCTGTCTACAAAGGAAACGGTTCCATGTACGCATCGACCGTGTCCGTCCACTTGACGTCGACGCAGTTTCAGATCATGTTCACACTGCCCAATCTGGATCTTCACTTCCGTTCTAGTAGTCTGAATAAGGTGGGCATGGCTCCACACTTTGCACGTGTGTAGATTTAGAGGAACTGAATGACGCTGCAATGATGCTGTCATCATAGACAGTCTTGGCCCGGAGGAAGATTCGTCCCTATTAATTCAGTGGTATAGCATAATGACCTGATGGATAGCCTCTGATTCATGTAGAGTCTGAGGTCACATCTGGCGCTTAGACTCATTTGATACAGCCTCAAATTCACAAGGGCCCTTGCAGGAGTGACTCGTCCTCGGAGTCACCATTCAGGCAGTACCACATGCATTGTCGCTGAATGAATGCTTTTGATCAGACTTGATACGGACAGCGTGCACGTAAATTGCGAACACGATCTTGACCACCTTCGCGGATTCCTACGTTGTCCCGAAACCTGGCTGGTATATGTTATCTGGATGCATTGGGTATTCAATGATAACGGGTGTGTATGACCTCAAGCTTGTCAACCTATCAAGCACGTCAAAAAGAGTGGCTGTAAAGTGTATGACTCGAGACAAAAAAAAAAAAGACAATGAATTACTGACAACTGATCCCTGCTACGCGGTTGTAAACCAAGCTGGTAGTCCTTGTGGAACTTTTGAAACATGTTTTGAGCGTATCATGTCAGCATGCATGGATGACCTGTCCAACGAGGAAGCGAAAAAAAGAGAAAAATGACCAAAAGCTTTGGGATCTCGGATCTCAGATTCGGTCTCCGGACCTAAAACTCCCGCCCCGCCACACGCCCTATATGCGCCACAAAGTTAAGTTCATCACTCACTCAAGTCGCTGGCAGGAGCGTGCCTTATTGTATTGTCGTTGCTTGCACATTTCTCGCCGCAGATATCGGGGAATCAAATCAATCTACTGGCACACCTCGTTAGTAGCCATGGGAGTTGAGTATTGATGCACCCTTTTCTCCGTTCAAAGACCTCTTTCTCCCAGGCTGCCGCGGCCTAATTTGGTAATTACCTGCCTCGTTTATCATTCCCTTCCCCTTGCTCCTGACCTGACCCTGGACAGAGTGACAGCCCCGTGCCGGTGGCAGGATTCACTTTGCATGTCAACTTGAAGCCATTATTCCCTCAACGGGCCTTTACGAGCTTAATGAGTTTCGGACCTCGTTAGGAACGTTGTTTTGAGCGCTGTCCTCACATATTGTGACCGCCTTGCGTGCGCTTTAGCTCCACGATTCATCAACGTGGCTATGGCCAGTTCAGATCCTCAGATCCTCGACTCGTGAGGGATGGAAGAAGAGGATCGCGACCCGGCGGCCGGCTACCGTGGGGAAAAAGGACATGAGGGGTTGGCTGTGGAAACTCTGCAACGTGTGGATGGCTTCTAATTGCATCCTTGTTGAATTCAGTTGAGAACTTGCCGGTGTCAAGGCTACGAGTCCGGTGGAAGTGATGAGCGAGGGAACGATAAGAAAGGTATCGTAAAATTTGCACATCATTAATCATTATTCGCGATGCTCAACTGACTTGGCGGTCCCCCCCTGTCCCGGGAGATTGTTCCCACCGACACTGACAGACGTCCCGATGTTCATCATTTCATCCGCGCTTCCTCCGCTGCCTGGCACCTTCTTGCGTACGGCCATGCCTGTCCTCATTCGAGATCAGTCCACCACTCCAGCTTGGTCTTGCTAAGCGATCCGCTGTTCCTTTCGGTCCTCATTCACCGATCGAAGGTCTCTAACCTCACATGGTAATTTAGATATCTCAGCCATTCTTAAGATGCCCTCTCTCCACTCTTCTCCAGCGGACTGTCCCCCTCGACCCCAGTCCCTCCCTTTCTCCTCGCGCTTGCTCATTTCTTCGAGAACCAAGCCATGGATTATGACGCATATGATGCTTTGTTGCACCATATCTTCAGACAAGTCAACCCGACTCCTCTATCACTTGCATCTTTTGTCTCATCTCTTTTTTTTTTACAGACGCAAGGCGACGCGTGGTTCAAGCCGTCCGCGGAGAACATCCATGCAGGCGTCTGCCTTCGTATCCAAACCGGCCAGTATCGCGTCTTCCCTTACGAGAACCGTTTCCTAGAGCCTTTTGAGGCGGCCGTGCGCATCCTCAATCCAGTCGTCGCCGTCAAAGTGCGTAGCGCCGCGGTCCACGTCGCCCTCAGCACTGTGTAGGTTCAAATATCTCTATGGTAGCCATGCTGACGCTGCCTTTTCCAGCGATGAAGATGCGACTGCCATTTATGTCGATGACGACACACGCATCCAAATTCTTGACAGCATGCCCGATCTACCGCGTGCGGACAAGGAACAGTGCGGTGCCTTTATCGTCAGTCGGATCCCGTGGATATCGTTCGCTCCACTCATACATGACCTTACAGCGTGACGAACGTGTATTGGTTGTCTGGTCCAACAACCTAGATAACATCATCCCACTCTGTCGTGACTTTGAGGGCAACCTCATCAAACTAGTTTGGTCTCGCCGACACTCTCTTACAAGTCTTACTCCTGGACCGAGTCTCGTTGCGACCCCCGCGGTCTTGTCCGCGGTCAACTCTGCTTCAGATGTAGATCTCAACGAGAAGGTGCAAGAGACAGAGACCACCCCAGAGCTTGAGTCAAGTCCGAAGCCCATCTCGGGTGGTTCACTTTGGGGGTGGCGGATTGGATCAAAGGCGAAACGCGCCCCAGCACCGGGTGACCTCGAAAGGGGTGGGGCGAGCTCTCGGCCAACTCGATACTTTGCCCCGGTATATGGTGGCCTCGGTTTAGCGCTGTCAACATGTAAGCTTTACAACTTTACTTGACATATTTCTTTCGTACTGACAGGGTGCCACTAGTCTTCATTGGCAGTGGTGCCAGCATGTTACTCCAAGAATGGCGGTTAACCAACGACTATACTCGATTTGCGCTTTTGGCCGCTGCGCCGCTCCTTTTCTGCGTCTCGCTCGTAAGCCCGCGTTCTACTGCGTCCCCGAATATGATCTGAGCCCCCGTGACAGTTTTTCTCGCTTCAAGTAATCACCAACATATCCTACGTGTAAGACAGCCTTCTTGGACCCACGGTAGATCGCTCACGGCACCTGGCAGACTCGGTCCGGTCGCTCAGTATCATGAGAACTCAAAGTACTACTCCGCGGTCAAACCCGCGGCGAACAAGGAAGTCGATGCACACTTACCCCACATCACGGTCGAACTTCCCGTGTACAAAGAGAGTCTCGAAAAGACGATGTGAGTTCCGCGCTTGTTACGTGAAATGCGTTGTACGTTGATCGTTGATCATGATAACAATCCAGTACCCCATCCGTTATGTCAATCAAGAAGGCCATGCAAACCTATGCGCGACAGGGTGGCACCTCGACGATTTTTGTCCACGACGACGGCTTGCAACTCATCTCCGATAAAGAGCGCGAAGAGCGCATAAATTTCTACATGGATAATGGCATCGGTTGGGTGGCCCGTCCGAAACACGACAATTCTGAGGGTGGGTTCAAGCGGCGTGGGCGATTCAAGAAGGCGAGCAACATGAACTATGGTCTTTCGCTCAGTCTCAAGATGGAAGAGATCATTCGCCGGATTGAAATCGAGCGTGGAGAAAAAGCTTCTGTTGCGGACTCTGAGACTTCCGATGGAAGTGGCGAGGACATAGAGGAACAGGCACTGCGGATGGCTGTCGAGGAAATCTACGAGGAAAGCGGAAGGCGTTTCAAGCCCTGGGCACACAACGCGAAGGCGCTCCGTATGGGCGAGATCATTCTCATCGTCGACTCGGACACAATCGTTCCGGAGGTGAATCAGGTTGCTACACCCTAGGGTGCCTGTACTGATCCATTGCGTCAACAGGACTGTTTCCGCGATGCCGCTCGCGAACTTACCGAGTGCCCCGAAGTTGCGATCATTCAGCACGAATCTGGTGAGTCTCCTTATTTTCTTGCCTGGGACCCCCCAATGGCTCAGTCTTTCCTCGTAGATGTCATGCAGGTTGCCCACCACTATTTCGAGAATGGCATCGCGCACTTTACCCGCCGCATCAACAAGTGTATCTCCATGGCATGCGCAAATGGCGAGGTCGCGCCTTTCGTCGGACACAATGCCTTCCTTCGATGGTCTGCGCTGCAGGATGCTGCGTTTGAGGACGCCGACGACGATAACAAGAAAAAGATCTGGTCAGAGTCGAACGTGTCTGAGGATTTCGACATGGCATTACGTCTGCAGGTTGGTTTTGTGTGTGTCAATTGGGAGTATATCAGCTTCTGACTGTCGTGTGCAGCTCAAGGGATACCTGATTCGGTGGGCGACTTACTCTGAGGGCGGCTTCAAGGAGGGTGTCTCGTTGACATGCGACGACGAACTAAACCGATGGCAGAAGTACTCCTATGGTGAGTTCCCACCCTGGGCTGGCATCAACAATTGGCTGAGACTTGCTGTTAGGATGTAATGAGCTTATCTTCAACCCACTCATTCATTGGTGGCGGTTGGGCCCCATCAACAAACAGCTGCGCATCTTCCTGTGGTCGGCCGCGCCTGTTCATTACAAAGTCAGCATGATGTCCTGTGAGTTGTTGTTTCAGGCCCATTACTTGGAGATCATCACTAACGAGATCGTAGACATGTTCTCATACTATGGTCTCGCCGCCTCTGCCCTCCTTTCAGTCCTAAACTATCTCATCCTCGGCCTTGGGTTCGACGTTGACGGCTTTTACATGCACTCTTTCGAGATCTGGTTGGCATGTACCGTCGTCTTCCCCGGCGCTGGTAATATCGGGTATACGCTACTTGAGTACCGCCTCGGTCAACGCAGCATCATTTCTTCATTCACCGAAAACGTCACCTGGATTCCATTCTTGTAAGTTTTTGTTTAACCCTACGTTTCCGTCAATGGCGATTTTTTCTCACACGAACGCCCCCCCCCCCCCCCGTGCGCGCACACACAGCTTCTTCTTCTTTGGCGGCCTGTCGATTCACCTGTCCCAGGCGCTCCTCGCGCACCTCTTCTCATATAACATCACGTGGGGCGCGACGAAGAAGGAGGTCGAGCGGTCCAACTTCTTCATCGAGGTGCCGCGAATTCTGCGCCGCTTCTGGCTTTCGTTCGTCTGCAGCTTCCTGATGTTTGCGATGATGATCATCCTCTCGACCGACCTCGTCCCTCTCGGATGGCAGGTCCCCGGCGTCTACTGGGCCGTCATCTTCCCGCTGGCGGTGGTAGCCGGCAGCCACCTTCTCTTCCCGATCGTGCTCAATCCGTGGTTGATGATTTTTTCATACTGATCTCCCTCACTCACACAACACGTGGTTTATCGATCTTTCGGATCCTTGTGGCATTTTTTTCTTTTTTTTTTGGTTCATATTACTGTACTTGCAGTCTTTTTTTCGCGCATCATGCCCAGATACGTCTGTCTCTTTTACCGGCGTGCATACTACGGACTGCATTTTTTTGCAAAAACGGACATCTCGAAGCCATTCTTTTTTTTTGTTTTGTTTTATGTGGTTTTGTGTTACGCACATAGACTCGAGTCTTCTCTCATCTGCGCAAATTACGTGGTACCATATCACTGCCCATAAGTTAAATAATTTTTTTTTTGTGCTTTTCTCAATCCTCGTTTCCCTCAATGCAATGGATGTACATACATGCCGAATATGATGAATTTTTTTTACATCATATCACACAGGATATATCACTCGCTCCGCGCCTCATTTTGATTTTTGATTTGTGATTTTCTTTTTAGTTTCTCAATTTTTTTTTTGTTTGGGTCATCTAAATATCGGAATTGAACGTTATTGAAGGACGACGAGCCTCCAACTGCGTGGCATGGTGGGCTGTAAGAAGAGAGGAAAGTTCGCGGAAATGGACGCAGTCTTTCGAATTAGTCTTTGAGTGTATACGGGCTTTCAAAGTTTAAATTTTGGGTTAATCAGCCTCATTAGATGGCGCCCTAACTAGTACTAGACCGCTTATGGATCCTCTTTGAGTAAAAATCCTATGCTGCTTTCACGATCCTCCAGTTGGCGGCTATGCATCCCACTTTTGGAACGGAAGCATGTTCAGGACGTGTGTGTGTGTGTGTTGCCCCCCAACGGCACTCCAAGATGAAAACGTGATCTGTAAGGCCATTCATTGTCGGGCTCGAAGTCATAAAGATGGTACCTCCATTTGTCGCAAACGGGGGTTTTTTTTTGACATTTGGCTGAACTTTGGAGAATGACTCACTGAACCCCCGTCAATACTGGTCTAGTTTCTGACCGTTCTTTTTTAGTAAGAGAGGCTTCTCAGAAAAAAAAAAAAGAGAAAAACGATTGTCAATCCCAGGCATATTTTTTTCTTATTTCGACATTGAATCATGTCCTGGCACAAAAACCGCAGGAATCTATTATTCGAGCTCACCATCTCCATGCGCCATCACTTCTTTTGTCAGGCTGTCCCTTTTGGTCCCGCCGCTGGAGAATCCTGCGCTAGACAAAAGGCGCACGTTATCTTTAAAAATTTCTAGTCCGGATGTTGATCGATGTTGGAGGAGGAGTTGATGCCATAGCGCGCGTCCTTCGCCTTGGGAAGGAGGGCATGCGTTCCTTTAAACGCAGCTATAAGAAGAACATTGATGGCGGGGCCAGTCTTGGTGCGCATGTCTGATGCTGGTCAGGATCAGGAAACGGTCTTATAGGTCACATGTACAACACGTGACGTGCGCAGCTGCACCGGTTCAACCCCTGACTTCACCCCCTGACAATGCTGCACAAGAAAGTCCCCGATGGCCCAGGAATCGATGATCATCACCAAATCCTTATCTCCTCGTACCCCTGGCTCATCAATTTTGCCGGATGGCCTTTCGGATGGCGCAGTGACACGGGAGCGTCCCACCGATGGCAAGCACGCTAATGAAGTACAGAATCGAGGTGGGTCTCGTGCAGAATGTCTGTGACGAGGAGTGGCTGATCGAGTGTAGACCAGGCAACTAATAACATACTCCCAGATGACGCCCTCTTGGAGATATTTCATTTCTATGGGGGGAGCTCGAGCAACGCCTCAAGTGGTGGTGGAAAAACCTGACAGATGTATGTCGAAGATGGCGACATATCATCTTTGCATCACCCCGCACTCTGAACCTGCAACTTGCATGCACTGACAAAACACCCACGAGGACGTCGCTGGATATCTGGCCACCATTTCCCATCACCATATCTTGTGGTTATGGGGAGTTGGACGTTAAGCGTCAAGATAATCTTATTGCGGCACTCGAGCACCATGATCGCATAATCCAGATTGACATTAAAGATCAAAAATGTCTTGCATCGGAAAAATTCGCCGCCGTGACACGGAAGCCATTCCCGGTGCTGAGAAATCTTAGCCTTGGCATTTCATCGATCTCATCGACCGACAACATGGTTCTTCACGAGGAATTCTTAGGGGAACTGTGCCATGCCTTCGGAGCCTTGTCTTGGAGAAGGTTGCAATCCCGTCACTCCCCAAACTGGTCTTGTCTGCCACTCACTTATCCAATCTTTGCCTTTGGGATATCCCGAGAATCAGACACCTTTCACCCGAGGCGATGGCCACTTGTCTGGCCTTGCTGCCCTGTCTCAAGTTCCTTTCCTCTCAAGTTCCTCACCTTTTGATTCCAATGCCCTCGAACTCTCCTGACAGAATAGGCCTACGTCCTCCGCCGACGCGTGCTGTCCTCCCCGCTCTTGCCGACTTTACATTCCGAGGCGTTAGCAAATATTTGGAAGATTTCGTTGCCAGAATCGATACCCCTAAACTCTACAGGCTCAAAATATTTTACTTCATGGACGTTAAGTTTGAAGTTCCACAACTCCACCAGTTCATCGCTCGCACAGCAAACATCAGGCCACTCAATCCGGCTAAGATCTCGTTTTACCCGTTTTCTGTCAAAATTATTCTTGGACCTCTCGCTGGCGTCGTGGAGTTGAGGATTAGTTGCAGAGAGCCAGACGAGCAGGTCTCGTTGATGGCGCATGTACTCAGCCAGCTATCCCCTCTCCTCTCTCATGTGGAACAGCTCGACGTCCGCAGGTTTACGTGTGAGCAAGAATGGCAGGGATATGTCATCGACCCCACGCAGTGGTTCGAACTTTTTGAACCCTTTCGCTCTCTAAAAAGTCTGCATGTACATGGCGAGCTGAGGCCACTCGTTGCGCGCGCGCTGCAAGAGCTCACAGGGGAAACGGTCACAGATCTGTTGCCTGCTCTGCGTCGCCTTTGCCTCGAGGGACCGTCGCCCATCTAGATTTATACGGGAAGACATACAAACGTACATCGCTGCGCGTCAGCACTCCAATCACCTCCGTCGATGTCCACTGGGAGTGACGGGGTCCTCGCTCTCCAGATGCTTCTTCTACCAGACTCACCTTCGCCTTGACGATATCCCGATCCCGGGAGAATATTTCACCCGGGGCTATTATAGGCCACCTGCCTCGCCATGTAGCCCGATCTCAATCACTTTACAATTGGATTCAGAGACCCTCAGCTTCTTCCCATCCGAATGAATCTTTCCTGCACCCACGCGCGTGCGTCATCCTCTCCGCTCTCACTCGCCTCAGGGTGCGTAAGCCATTTAGGGAGTACTTTGAAGACCTTGTTGCCCGGATCAACACTCCTCTATTCATTAAAGCGCGAAAATAACGACCTCATTTTCAATACTATTCCCCAACTCCACAAGGGGGTTCATCGCTTGCGCAGAAATGCTCATCCATGCTCATCCATATCATCGAGCTGAGGTCAGGTTTGACTATTCGGCAATCGAGATTGTCCTTGGATCCCGAATTGTACTACTTACTCATCTCAAGTTGGAAATTAGATGCACTGACAGGCGTTGATACCGCAGCGACACCAGCGCGGGTATGCGGGCGACTTTCACTACTTGTCTCCCCCTGTCGATATCGGCAAGCGTGCAGCTTGGCAAGGAATGGCGGGGAAACGCGGAAACCCGCCGCGCGATGGGCCGAGCGTTTTCCGGCGTGCAAAGTCTTGATGTATCCCGTGGGTTGAGCCCAACTTGTGGTGGTGCATACGCTGCAGGAGCTCAGATGGGAAAGGGCCGCGGATGTGTTTACTCGCCCTACGTGGCCTTTTCTTTTGGAGGCTTTCGCCATCTCACACTACACCTATCCGACAAGACAGAGGCATTCATCGCTGCATGACTGGGTCTACTATTTACTCCCTGCGAGTTTCATCCATTTCCGCTGATGTTTGAACTACAGTATATATGGACCTTGACGAGCTTATGGGGATATGGGAAGCGGTTGATCCATCCAACTCGATTCCGTGCCACCATGTTGTCTCTGATATCGTGTTTCGTACACTCATCGTAGATGGTAAATAAGTAAGAAATGGATCCCTGAGAATGGTTACTCTACACAGCGAGAGCGAGGACGATGACGTCAAGATGATGGGTCGAACGGGGCGAACGCGGTCTTGAACGCCTGCACATCAGCCTTGTCATCTTCCTCAGACTGTAGACAACTCTTCCAATCTGCCCGCTCTTCCACTTTCATCAATGAGGCCAACACTTGTCTAAAAAAAAAAAAGGTATCTTAGCCTTCAAGCAAGCGAGCAGAGTACGAGCACTCCTTGAACTTGGCCCTCGTACCTGCCAAACTGCACGTTGAAAGGCAATCCGCCGCGCATTCGATGGACGAGTCTTTTCCCGCTGGGCAACTCCACCCGAAAGTAGCTCTCTCCGTCCTCGCCAGTATCAGGCGTCCCGCCTTCCTCCGCGTCAAACTCGATGCCCTGCACCTCGCCCTCATCCCGGAACGCGGACTCGACCCTGTCTTTGAGGGAAAGTGGCACAGGCACGGCTTGTACGTGCCCATGGCCTCCCTTTGACGAAATGCGGCCCACCTCGAAGAAGACGGCCGTCGCGTCATGTTTGGCATACAGAGCGCGCAGCGCTGCCTGATATCTGGTGTGATGGTCCATCAAGCGGCGTTCACCGTACGTTTGGATGGGACGTACTTGTTACATTCCCTCATGACTGGCGCGCGCAGTTCTCCGGGGATCGCATCGAGAGTTGCAAAATGTGCAATCGGTACGATGAGAACGTGTCCTCCTCCCGGCACTTTGGGAATCCCCTCGCTCATGCGCTGCTCCGCGCCTTGCGTTGGCACCAATTGGCCTTTGGGGAAGGTAACGTAGCACTCTCCGCCGACCGCGACTATGAGGTGTTTCACTAGGCCGGGGTTGGACAAGCAAAACCAGCATTCGTCCGGCCCAATTTCGCGAAGGGGGGCACGTCTAGGGTAGCTGCCGTCCCTATCGGAAGTACGTCGGTCCTTTACGACGGGACAGTCATCGATGTAATGGAGTTCACTACCACACGCGCGGCAGATGTAACCTTCGCGTGGTTTGCGACCGCCAGTATCGCCAATGGCATGTTTAGTTGGGCAATCGCGAAGAAAATGCCCTGGCTAACAAGTATTATGTTAGCAGCTAGCAGGGCAGGGGAAGTGCTCGTCCCGACATTGTTACAGATCCTGCATATATAATCTTGGGGAGGTTGTGCACGCTCAGGGCAGTCATTGATAAAGTGCTGGGAGTGTCTGGGTCTTAACAGTCTACTAGAGTGATGGAATAGACGCACGTCTGTGCTGTCACATCGCTTGCAACGATAACCTGGCGGTGGCTTGCCTGGTTCTCCTAGAAGTATGGTCTTGAGATATTTGACATTGTGAATCAAAACACGTACCTCTAAGATTGCGCTTCCACGGTCGCTGCATACTTCCCCGCCCGGATGTTCCGTCCTCCACTGCGTCAAGGTGACGCTTAGAAGTACGAGAGTTGTCCGTGAACGGATTTGGGGTTGCATTAGCAGGCTTCTGGGATGGTGCTGTCATTTGAACTTGGGGCGCCATTACGAACGCATAAAACCACTATCCAGAAAATCAGGAGGCAAAACAAGTTGAAATACGGCACACAGACACGCTGCTTTTTCCCGTCGATCTGCATCTGTTCTCCGCCAAATGCACCCAGGCCAATAAATCTGGTGACCCTGTCCGCTTCATCCGCCCACACGAATGGATCCCTCTCCCAGAAGCTCGGAGGTTTGCCCCCACCGCTACAAAAATATATCTTGGTTTCGTCATGGAAATGATATCATCGATTGGTGGGGAACCGATATTCGACAACTCGGGCGAAGGGAGTGGCACGGCAGAGAAGTTGGTGATCAAGGATGGCCAGTCATGTGAAACGAGCACATCAATTAATGAAGAAGAGACGGCAGAAGACGCTATGGAGGACAGAGATGAGGCGCCGGCCGGACGAGAGGAGACGGTGTTGGAGAGTAATTTCGAAACAGTTTGTGACGTGAAATAAGGGGAAGAGAAGCCCTACAATGGTTTCGTTGCATAGCTTTGACTTCAGAGTTGACACATACGTGAGGAATTTCCGATCCACTGTACACCGCAGCTTTGTATGTTCCACCTATACAAGCAATCCTGAGGCCTTCTGCAGTTGTGACCACTGCCGACTTGTCTGGGTTCAACGTCAGTGCTCTCATGGAGGACGAAGGGAATAGCACTCGTCCTACTGAGAAGGAATAGGTTGCTACAGAGCTCTCCATTTGTTTTAGAAAATTGTTCGATCACCCCTTCGGGCATTGGATACTCGCCCTGCATAATGTAACATGGGATTGGAGCTTTAACGCACTCCGTTCGTTTCAACCCTGCTCCCGAGAGAGATATAAGACTTACCCCGCAATTCTCCTCTCAGGAGCCTCCCTACGCCTTCTGAAGCATCACTATCCAAATTTGAACCAAAGAAGTCTCCAATGCAAAGTACGAGTCCAAACGGGCCATGTTTGTTATGAATGGTCAAAATTTTGTCAAACAGCGGGCCGATAGACCCCATTACAGAGCCTGTAACAAGTCTGGGGCCTATCAGTAATCCGAATGCATACGTACCTACACGGAGTCCTTACATTTTGGGAGTTTGAGGGGTGGAAGCCATGATTTTAAAGAATCGGCAGGCTGGTCGCTTCAATCAAGCTCGCCTCCTAACCATCAGGTGATCAACGATCGACGACTCGGCAGTTGCCGAAAAGGTATCATGCTCAAGTTGGGAAAGGATAATCACATCTGGTCAACTGGTAGGACTGCTGTATCTCTCCCTCATGACATGCCCGGCGCACTCGGCGAACAGGATCTATCACAGTGACGATCACGCGCGCACACGAAGTGGGGTGGCTTTTCTCGACAATTTTACGGGCAACGAGCTAGGTTTCGTCGCACTGCGTCTGCACAAGCGTTGGACAGTATCGAGCAGGGTGATAGCCGAAAATAACTTGTGCGAGCGTGCTATCACCGGTACGTGTATCCTAGGTTGTATCGAGAGTGATGATCATTTTATGGGGGCAGAGATCGATATTATTCGCAGGAGCTCTGTATACCCAGTCCGTACCGCACATTGTGAGATCCAGGTGCCTCCCAGGTGAAAGCTCGTAGCAGCCCATGTGTGCAACGGGCTCTAGCGAGCGCAGTTCCATTGGTCCATGTCAAATTTAATTCTATTACCTACACCCATAGAGTTGAAAGTACAATCATCATCACAAACACAAAGCTAGTGACCAATGACAGCCAGCAGCAGCATAGGATTTGTGGCCCTCGATGAACAAGTTGGATCGTTCGATCTTTCTTGATCGCACACTACGTGATGTCATATGAGGTGAGAAGAGAAGCGGTGCACAAGGAGCTCCTGGGGCACTGCAGCCAGGTTCCAGATTGAGTTGAGTGCACAGGGGTCGACGTACAGCAGTTGTGTCAAGATCGAGTCAGTAATGAGTAATGGCATGGTCCAACACTTGTCCAATGATGAAGTGAGTTTCGGTGTTGAAGCGGAGGACGAGAGGAAAATGGATGGGAAATCGAGTCTTGAAGTAGGGGCAAGTCATTGTGACCATCGAGTTGGCAGGGAGGCCGTTGCATGGAGACCAAGTCGAAGAGGAAGGTGAAAGGAATCCAATTCCTGTGGGTTGCGAGAAATGAGAAAAATGGGGAAAGAAAGCTGTTGCGCAACTGCAGTGAGAATGGCCGAGTTGAAAAAAAGGAGGAGAAGGCGAAGGCGAAGGTTGGCTAGTTTCCTCACAACACAATGCACACCACGGCCGCGCAGCCTCCAGCAGGCGCACCCATTTCATTTTCGATTGAGTTGTCCGCTTAGTACCGGTCGGCGGTTGGTGGCCCAGGCAGACATCGAGGACAAACTAAACTTGTGGACTCAGACTCGGACACCACCCGGAAACTGATATATGAGCTTCTTTTTCCTTATTCTTTCCTTGGCCATGTAGCCAGCTTGGGTCGGCTTTCGGTATATGGTAATCTCTCTCCTCATGGTGATCTAGTAGAGAACATTTGTCAGCGTGGGTCCAAGCCATCTCACCGCAACAATATGTCAGAAGTTGCCATGACCCGGGGTCGAGTGACTTGACCCTTGACCAAAAAGGGTCAAGAGCCGTGAGAAACGTCTATATTAGGGAATATTACGCGTGACCTCCTCACCAACAGTGACTTCGCTGACTTTTGACCGTGGGAATTGACTTGATGGCTGTCCAACACTGCTGTACGGGACTTCTTCTTCTGAGGGTCAGTCCAATCAGAATAAAGCGGGATGAAGGTGATCGATAACAACCGCCTACACCATCTCTTCAATCAGGACACACTCACCGCAACAATATGTCAGAGTTGACTCTGAGGGTGTCCGTTGACATAACCGAGGCTGACCTTGAGCAGCTTGGACCTATTACAACTTTGGATCCAAGGTCCGTCCGTGATTTCGCTGGATCTTCGTCTCCTTGCTCACCCCTGCAGAAACAACAATACACGAGACGATGACCAGCGGGCTCATCAAACACCTCTAGCAGTTGATCTCACTGGATATCATCTGCTCAACATGGCCGTGATCCTGGCATTTGGGATCCCAAAAGCGGTATTATCTTACCGCGGAGAGTCAGTCATGCCAACGACACTTGATTTGCTCTCGGGGACATTCCTGGCCGTCATGTAGGTGTTGATTTTATTTTTTATTAGGAGAAGCTGAGTTTTATCGGGTTGATGGTGTTTAGTCTATACTATGTCGGGCTGCTCAAAGACAAACGTCCAGAGATTTGCCCGAGTTTCTTCCAAGTTGATTTGGCCCCTCCTATTCTGAAATTCATATATCTACATCGTTCAAAATGTGAGCACTGGAGCATTGTATCGATCATCATTGGTGAAAGGTACTAAATGAAAGGTTCATGCAGTCCTTCTCATTATACTTTATCTCATATCTTGGCCTCCGGCTGAGAAAGCGGTAAAATCTATGCAGGCTGCCAGACGGCGTGCCAAAGCTAGAGATCAAATATCTCCTACAGTCGCACTTCTGCTTGATACGGTGTGTATGATAGTCGTGATCCCAATAGTGTTATTACTTGAAAAGCAAATACGTCATCCTCATGGTGAGCATCGCAGCGTAGTCCTAACTGTCGTGGCAATTGAATAAATTGGGCTGATTTCATGATGCTTATAGCGCGCCCTTCCACGGCAAAGCTTATGGTGGCACTCATTTTATCCCTTCTGCCCATTCTGTTGCCCCTCATTGTGTTGGCTCTCGACTACTTGACTGCCGTCGGTTTGAATGGCGAGGGTGCTGGATATTTTTTTGCCGTGCCTCTCTTCGTTGCATTCATCCTTGTGCCCATCAATATCGATCGGTTTAAACGATTTAATACACGTGAGTGGGTCAGCTTAGTCAAAAGTAATGGACAATGAGTAATGATATCACGGTCGCCGCCCCTTAGTCCTTCGAACTCTCCAATATGTCTCTATTCTAATCAGTCCTGCATTCATTGGGAGATTTGGCGACCCATATAGTGTATTTCTCGCATGCAGTTTGGAAGTTTGCATTTTATCCAGGCTCTTAACTTTCTATTTTCCCTCCTGGCGCTCTTCCACCGCCAGCATTTGGATGGGACTGAAGACAACCTATCGCATGTTTTGGGATGCTGGGAATAGGGCATGGATTTATTTTATGCGTGCTATGTGTCATTTGATCTATCGATCTTAATGACGCATGTATGCTGTACACGTATCTTCGCATTCGATGAAAGCTTACTGTATCTGCAACCCATTATTTCGAAACAGCTTCCATTGCGAGGAGGCTCTAATTCATCCTCGTGACATGCTGCCAGTGGCCGTGTCATCGTTGTCAACCATAATGATCTGGCATGCACACCGAGACGGTCAGGTTATTCGCATGAAAATTGCCCACACAGTCACCTGGACATCACCAGCAGCCTTCTAAATTGATGACCCGCTATTGCTGCCGAACAATTTATGACTGCAAGACAACTTGTAAGGATTGTCGGCTCAATCAAGGCTCTAACAAAAAAGTGCAGATGACCACCCTCGAAGAGCAGAAGCATCAAATAATCTGAATAGAGGTACGCGTTGGCACGCACCGCGAAGTGCACTCATGGACGTCCATCTACTAGTACAAGCCGTCAGCAACCGTGGGCTCACCGTACCATCATCGGCCCAATTGGTGTATATACAATCAACTCCTTCTGTGCAATAGAGACCGAGCGCGTACAGGAATTGACGTCTCTCGTGTTCCTCGACCGCGGCAGTTCGAGCTCCAGACCCTACACTCCAACAACGGTGAAAGGGAGACGTGAAGCCATGAGTTTTGCAGGTCGATTAGTGGTAACGAGTCAGACACGAATTGCCGTTAGGTTCTCCTCTTGCCCTCTCCCCGGACCCAAGGTGAGACTCCAGACTCCATGCAAAGGCGGATGGGAGATGATAGAGTAGACAGCCTGATTTTATGATGTTACACGTATCTTGCCTTTTTACCCTCCTTTATATTGCGAACCTTGACGTTTCCTCCTTTCGAAACTTGCAGAGGTAAGCTGAATAGTGTGACCCAATGTTGGAACTGAGTAACGGTTTCAACTGCGTGGTAAGAAAGTATGGAATGGCCGCTACATTAAGGATCGATCGACGCCGTGTGAGCATGCCCGAGATATTGAGCTACCAGTTAACGGAGGGCTGACGGTCTGACGGTTCTCATGATCAGCTCTGTTCCCGGCCTGGCTGGCGCTCAGGGCAGCTTTAGACTTTGGTCACGTTTTACCACCATTTTCATTTCCCACACCGCTTTTCTCCATTTTCTCCACGCCAGTTCGTCAATTGTCAAGTAAATCTGGGCCAGGCATGGGCATCAGGTCATTTTTCCCGGGGTGCATAAGGAAGCGCTACACGCAAGCCAGGCACGGCATCCTTCCTTACAGGAAACTTGGTGTGAAAAATGGCTGTGTCGGCGTCTGAGTACTCGATATCGGCACCTGGGCCATTTCTTAGCGCCGTCGCAACTCGAAACACTACGCCTCACTATGTCGAAGGAATCCGTTTACACGACACCCCGCGATGTACACGGATACTTTGAGTCTACAACTCTTACAGCTTTGAGCCCAAGGTATGTCGTCGACTCTGCTCACTTCTCACCTCCCACTCACTGACTTATGTAGAAGCAACAACAACAACAACAACAACAACAACAACACTCAGGACAGGTATTGGCAGGATGATCAGCCACCCTTGGGAATCAAGGTGACAAGATACGATCTACTCTATCTGGTCGTAATTCTGGCCTTTGGGATCTGGAAAGCCATATCGTCTTATCGCGGACAATCGGTCGCCTGGACGACACGAGATTGGGTGGTGGGCACCTTCCTTGTCTTCATGTACGCATTCATTTCGTAGAAGCTGGTTTTTTGTCGCGCTGATGGTGCCCAGATCATACTGCGCTGGGGTGTTCAAAGATAACCGTTTGGAATGTGAGGGTTGTGATCTTGTATCGATGGCCACGGCACTAAGGTGCTGACTGATGGCCTGTGCAGCGATTAACTTTCTGTCATCCCTCCTCAGTTTATGGGCGTCTGTGTCACAACTGCGACTGCTAAGCTTCCTGGATGGCATGTGGGATGCCAAATACTCGTCTTCTTTCATAGGGAATCCATACGCGGCGGTTTATATGGCATTTGTCATAGCCATACTTGCAACTCTGCGACAGTTTACGAAGTTCGTATGTCCTCGACTCGTAGGTGAGTATTCCATCAATGCCGACCGTCGTGTAAGTGAATGAAGGCCACGCTTTCATAGGGTTTTACCCCCTGGCGTGGGATATTTTAAAAATGGGTTATGTGACTCTGTGGACTTCGTTGCTCGTCTATTTCGGATTGTACGTCTATGCCTACCGTGACCTACCCACCGGCAGGTCCCTCCTGGGACAGCCCCTCTCCAATGTTTTCTTTCTCGTCGGATTGTCTCTTCTTGGAAACCTGATGCTCATCGTGCAACCGGACAGCTGGCTTAAGGGTGAGTGAGACAGCACGGTCGAAACAAATGGATGAAGGTTACTGATGTCATATTAGTGCGGCCTCGCCGGAGGTCCTGATTCGCTCGGCGATGTATATGCAGTAAGCAAACATGGCGCTTGTCCTATGCGGGTCATTTTCTCGGTCAACACTTATGTGGCTGGTCATTGGGGGGCTACCGGGACCCATATTGTTCGAGGCGGCATCTTGGTTTTCATTTTATCTCATTCTCTGACTACCGTACTCAAGGCAATTTCTGCTGCGGTTCGAAATGGTGGGACGAAGGCATAGGTCTATTTTTTTTGCGTTGAACGCATATATTTATTACGTAGAACCCTCCCAGCTTGTGGCATTCGTAGTTCATTCCTTCCTTCGCAACGGCTTCTTCGAGGAGATTCCGGTTTTATTCGTGATATCTGGCCAACAACCACGAGATCGCCGTCAGATATTGTAACATACTGTTATATCTGGATTACTCATACGAAAACTGTTCTTGGGGTTGTTGGTCTCTCACAACCTACCGATAGTTGACTACCTAAGGACTAAAATCACAAAAGGCCTGCCCCATTAATTCCGACCCTAGGCTAACCTAAGAATACAAAGGCGAGAGCCTCCTGAACCCTACTATGTGTGGACAGGTCATTGTGCATTATGGGTTAACATATGCTCAAGACCCACTATTGAAGCTGCCCTTGGCGCATGTGCTGGTTGGTTAAAAGCCTCAACCTGGCTGTCACTCGTAGACATCGTCATAGCGCTACGCAGGGCTTCGCACCTCGCGGGTAAATAAATAAATTTCAGCAAACAAAAAATTACAAAGGACAAATTATTCTTTTACTCAGCCGGTATTAGTACCGGCTGGACTGGAGTCACGAGCGCTCGCGACATAGCTATTGGGTGCAGAGATTTGTCACTTCGGTCAGAAAAGTAGGGATAAGTACTCGCAAAGAGTAGAAGCATCAAAAAATTCATGACAGTCAAAGAGTAGTCTGAATCGAGTTACGCGGATGACGCGCGCCACGAAGTGCACTCAAGGACATCCCTTGTAAAGGCCCTCTAATAGAGCTCCTCGTACGTCACCTGGCTCGGCTGGTGTGTACATCACCAACCCCGCGCAACGGACACCAAACGCAGGAATAGAGGTCTCTTCGTGCGTGGTCTCGAGTTGCAGCAGTTTGAGCCAGAAACCCTGCAGCACGATGGTAGACGGCGCATGGGGGAAATGAAATGAAGCCGTGAGTTCCAACCGATTCGAACGCAGGGCGAAAACACCGTGCAATTCTGACGGTGGACAGACTTCACGCCCGCCTGCAAAAGGCGGATGCGACGGCGATAGAGCAGACGGCACAGTAAAAACGTGGGGATGCCCGGTCCCCGCAGCATTCCCAAGCCCGCGCATACCTACCCTCATGCCCCCCACCCAAGGGGCAGGGGCAATCGTCGGGACTAGTGGCGTGCGCGGGCGTGTTGCTGGTACGCTGCTGTGTGCGACTAGCACGGGGCTCTGCTAGAGCCGATCGAGGAGGACGAACACTCAGACCTTAGCCCGCTCACAAGGGAGATGCCAATGAATGGCACCGGTACGGGGAGAGCATCGCAGCTTTCGGACTGTCATGGGCTGAGGTGAGAGGTACGAGTGCAGGATTTTTTTTTCCAACTGATCGCCGACGTCGGAGATTTTTGCCGGCCGAGACCGGCCGAGACCAACCACGCCTCCAACAACATGTCCTTCGGTGCAGTAATAAAAAAAGGGGTGGAAGTGTAGCCGACATGATATAACCACTTATCCCACAGGCTCTACAATACCGTCATTCCATGGTGTGTAGGACCAATGGTTCCATCATGGCGTCAATTTGTACTATTCTGGTGGGTTGCATGTTCATTTTTCTAACTGAAATAAATGCGGCATAAGTGTTGCTGAGTAGGCTGGATCATGCCCTTCACTGTGCGTGCATTTCTTTGTAACCCTAGCAGTACAAGTTTTATATGCTTTTTGTTGATGAAAGGTAGGACTGCGCGCCGTACCATATACGGTATACGGCCGTAAGTTGACGGGTGCAAGACGGTATGCGGTATGGGTCTACGGGTCAAACCAAAATGGCTTGTAAATGCTTCAGAGGGACACCCTGTGGACAGCAGTTCCACAGTCATAAGTTCCGAGACGGACAGGAGAATGAGAGCACGCAAGGGAGAAGGAGGAATAAAACTGGGATTTGCAATGGCTCTTAAATACAAGGTTCCTATAGATTCAAAAGAGTGGTATCGATGTATGCGAGACCAAGATGACATGCACGACGTTCGCGATGTGGAATGGACGAGACATGGACGAAACCGAGGTGCCATGCGTGAGCTGCCACCTGTGATGTCCATGACGCAAGACCGAGGTGCGGCGCGCAGCATACACAACTACATGGGAGTGCATAATACTATTGAGTGGTCAAACAGGGGGAAGACAGGTAGTAGATGACATGACTTACCTCGAATATCTGAATGTATCGCCGGGGTTCGTGACTGAGATGGCTGATGTTGGGGCACAGGAACCGTGCACGGTCGAGACCAAGCGCAGGGCCAACTGCCCCCCGCAAGAAACAGCGACCGAGCTGAGGTACACCTATACAGCACAGCACTAGGGTGCTTGAGGTGGTGCGGGCTCTACTTCTCGAGGAATACGCTGTGTGCGCAGGACGGTGGGGCTGGTGGGGACAGGCGGTGGCATTGGTGTTGGCAGGTTGGGAGCGCGCGAGGGTGCAGTAGCGCACTTCTAAGCTGTTCGCAAGATCGAGCACCTGGACGCAAATTATCTCGCACCGGTGGCTGAGGGAGCACCCGTCAATTGCCGTTTACAGCCGTTTGTGTATGGCCGTAAACATGTCACAACCCATACCGTCGACGGCTGTGCAAGGAGGAGGTCCAAGCTCAGAAGGTACGGTAACGGGACCTGTACAAGAATAGCCATATAGCCGTCAATACGGTTACGGCGCACAGCCCTACTGGTCGGTTTGTTGATGAAAGGACGACAGAAGAGGTACAAAGACCCATGCAGTGAAAGGAGAAGAGAGAGAATTTGTCTGGAAGTATCACCACGTCGCATATATAGTCGTGCACGTGTGCCATGGGACACAAGCCTGGCATGAGCTGCTGGACTAGTGGCAAGGATGCGAGTGATTCTTTGATTAGATCGGAGGAACGGTGGCCCGGAAGGGCTACCGGCCCGGTTTTACAGTGGAGATTGTTTTTGGTTTGGTTCGGCGTCTAAGACCTTTCGTACTGCCCACCGTTTCTCTCCCGCCCCCTACAGCATCCCGTACCGCCTATTATTTCCATTTGCCCCGGTCTTGCTCTAGTTCAATATTAAGTCACAAGTCAAAAGGAGAGCGGCGAATGGAACCGTTTTCTACCCACACGCGCCAGCATCGCGGACACGATGGCAATCCATCTGCGGGACGACGTGGGACCTTCAAAAACAGAACCTGGGTCGCTGGAGACCGGAGTGGCACGAGCAGTCCCTTTCAAGCCGGGCAGCTTGGAGCGGACGCGCACAGGTGGGAGCGGGGTGGTGGCTCACGGGGGCCCGGGCGTGGCCGCGGGCGAGGCAAAGGACGTTCTCCTAGGCCTGACTTCGGGTCTTCGCAACACACTGGTGATGTCTCCGAGGTGGAGGATGATACAGAGGTAGCCGCGGCGGATGGCGCAGAGTTTGGCCCGGGTGACGAACCTGTGCTTGAAACACTTGAAGAACGCGAACGATATTATCAAGAGGTGAGTCCCTGACCGTAGTCACCCGCGTAGAATCCCGAAGAAACCCGGCTCTCGTGCGCATTGCTCTAGCTCGTTAGAGCCCGCGAGGCGGAGAGAAAGAAGGCTATAGCGGAAGGCAAAATGGACGACCCGCTGGTCCCGAAGCGCCTTGACGAAGCCATCACTATGGTAGGGACGTGCATGGACATGTGTCCGAGGTTCGAACGATATCGCCGCGAACGAGAGAATAACTTGTTTAACTGGGAAGTGGTACGTATTCTTTGCTGGTGTTGAGAAACCAGAGAAACTTACTCTGATGTCACCGAGATCCCGGGGACGAAGCGCGTCGATCACAAGCGCGCAGTGAAAATGTATGAACGTGCGGCGGGAGACAAGACCTTACCGTCCGACTTGCGACCACCACCTGTCCTCAAGGTTCGTTCGCGGGTCTCACCCTGCGATCTCCCGACAACCTGACGGTTCGGCTCTGGACAGCGCACCCTCGATTATCTCTTTCGCGAGCTCCTTCAAAGGGAAGGGTTCTCCCCCACATTTGACTTCATTCGCGATCGCTCGCGTGCCGTGAGAAATGACTTTACTATGCAACACGAAACTGGTCCCTTGGCCATAGAGTGCCATGAGCGATGTGCCCGCTTCCACATACTTGCACAACATTTTGAGCGCGATCGCCGAGGCTTCTCTATTGCGTTGGAGGAGCAGCAGTTGATGAACAGTGAGGACCCTTCGATATGTCTTTTTGGACATCGGGTTTCTGATGCTAAACAGCCCTACAAAGTCTCAAGGAATTTTATGAAGACCAGCGCAATCGCCACGAGTCGCCGAATGAGCTTGAGATGCGCATATATCACCGTCTCGTCCATATCCGCGACCAACGGGAACGGCACGATGATATTTCACCTTCCATCCTCACCCATCCAGTTTTCCTCCTTACCACCAAGTTTCGTCAGCACGTTCAGGAAAAGTCTTCCCCAATAACCAAAAGCTCCGCATTGATAGTCGACCAAGAGGGGATGCTTCAATTTATCGAACTTGCCGCGTTGTTGAGAGAGCAAGGAAACAGGGTCATGGTCTACCTTGTCGCTTGCATCCTTGAGCGTCTCTTTGGTAAGGATACAATCGAAGATATAGAGGCCATTCGCGATGGCATCTCCATTCCTGATATCATCGATGGGGTGATTATTGATGATGGGGTCGCTGCGGCTGACGGGGAGCTGAATGACTATGACGAAGAAGAGGCCTTCCTGCGCGAAGAAGAGCCAATGATAGAAGAACCCGATGAACCTGCAGAGCCTCAACACCAGCCCAAACCACTGAAGCCCAGCGCAACTGAATGGCTTACAAACAATTTCAGTGATCGACCTTCACCTTCAGTTATGCTTGGTGCCACTTCATCCACCTCAGTCTTCGGGACGTCGTCAACTTCTGCCTTTGGTTCTTCTATCCCGGTTTCTGCTCCTGATGCATCCTCAGCTCCAAGTTCCGTCCCCCCCGCAGCTTCAGCGTTTGCGAATCTCAAGACCACCCAAAACGTCTTTGGGGATCGGGGCTTCGGCTCTGGTTCAGCGTTCGGTAGCTCTTCCTCTTCTTCGGCCTTTGGGACTTCTTCCGCTTTTGGGTCGACTTCCTCAGTGCCTAAGGCCTCGGGGACGATGGCTGTCATATCGGCGCTACAAAACTCTGCGAAGGCAAGCTCCTCCTTTTCGCCCCCTAGCGCGTTCACGTCTGCGCCGGTCGTATCGAACATCGGAGACCAGCCGACGGCCACGTCTGTCTCTGGATCTCTTTTTGCTAGGTCTATTACTCCATCGACATCACAGACGCCCGTGCCAGGGATCGCCGCACCGTCGTCTTCCACTTTCTTTACTTCGCAAAGGGCCCCATCTAGGTTTCCCACCAATACACCGGCCGGCTCAACACCTCCCACATCGACGGTTACAGCTTCGGAGCAGAAGCGAGATCGGCCCTCTGCGACTCTGCTCGACCCCAAGGCCCCCGCTTTTACGCCGGGCCAACTGTTCGGTGTGCCGGCATCCACAACATCCGTACAAGCTGAGAAGGAACCTACAGCGAACATCTTCAGCCCGTCTTCGTCGGCCCCTGCAGTCTCTACGTCGACGACACCCACACGACCCATTCTTCCACCCATCAATACATCCCCACTTACTTCAGCCTCTCCTTCCAACCGGCCACCTGCGAACTTGACGACAAGCCAATCTGCACCACCATTGAATGGATCCACCACGAAGCACCCATCTCTCGAGCGACAGCCAACCATCGTTGATGGATTTAGACCATCTGGCATGTGGCCAGGTAATAACTTCGCCGTCTCTGAGGCCCCGGAGGCCAACACTACCCCGCAGCACCCGCCTCCTCTCAAAATGCAACCCATCTCTCTTCCGGGGACGCCCACGACCACGTCTTACAGTCCACCTACGAAACAAAAGACTGCCAACAACCTGTTCGGTTGGCCCTCTGTACAATCCATCTCTGCACCCGATATCCTGAGCCCATTAGTTATCTCTGCAAAAAGCTCGTTGGCTTCGCTCCCCTCCCCACCTGTCTCGGCCCGCCCTTCCCTTTCTTCCCTTTCGAGGTTCCCTAGTACCGTCGAGTTGCCGACGGCTACGGGACAGCCTGGTCCATCTCAGGCTACGTCCGCAGAGCCGCAACCCTTACCGAAAGCGACAACCAAAAGCAAGACATCTCCTATATCCCCTCAAGACGTCGAGATGGCATCCCCAACGGCGGCACCTATGAGGAACGGGAAAAGCAAGGGTAAGAGCAAGGCGCCCGCGGTAGACGCCGAGGACCTCGAGGCACAGGCGTCCGCGTTTGTAAGGACGAGCGCCCTCATGCGTGGCGCGCTGAAGCGCTGGTCTGCCAAGTTCACAGAGCGTGTCTTGTACAATGATGCTGTGCGCCGAAGTGACGCGTACACAGGACAGAAGACCAAGAAGCGGCAAGAAGCGCGTTCTCCAGCCGAACCCGAACCTGAGGCCAAGCGAACGGCCAAGACGAGGACGCGCCGTCGTGTCTCGGCGAAGTACGCGCCGCCACAGACGGATGCCGAGCTTGCACGCCGACTGAAGGAGGTGGATATTTCCGTCTGTCCCGCTAGTTGCTGGGAGTGCGCCGCTAATATCCCTTTTGTCCCTACCAGAACCACGATCAGCACGAACGTCGATGGGCGCCTGGCACCTTCCTCGCTGCTCTCCGCACGCATGTGGGCAATCCGGCTCCGTTCGATTACTGCTTGTGGCTCTCGCTCAACCCCGAGAACGACGGCACGGCCATTTGGGTCGAGAGAAAGTTCGACATGCCCAACAGCGGCGCGTGGGTGTCCGAGCGCGTATTCTCCATTCCGCTCGCGCACGGCGCGCCGTCGCATTCGCCTGGATTGGTCGTATTTGAGTGTTCGCCGTTGCACGGCGTGGATGACGAGATTGAAAAGTGCGTTATTTTCAAATCAAAATGAACGATGAAAATGAAAAAAAAGTTGAATGTGCCACGTGCATCCGTGATTCGCCATAGGAAATATCGGGTGTTGGATGACTGTGCACGATTACGTGAAGTGATCGAGACATTCCCAGAGGATCGACACTTCATTCCGTCGGTTTTGTTTATCCTTTGGGGTGAGGACGAGTCTGAGATGTTACCGGACGATTTGCGTCGCATGGTACGTCCCCTTGCAAGGCTGCTGTACCCCGGGCCTATACCCACACGAGATAGGCGGGTGATTACGAAGCGAAGAGCATCATAGGACCCCACGCGATATTTTCTTTGTCCTCCAAAACGAAGGACCTGGACGAGAAGTTTAGGCAAGTGCTAATTTCGATGGACTTGGACATGACAGGTGGTCTCGTGGAAATATTGTCACGGCAAGGTAAATGGAGTAGCAGCTTCGGGTGGATCAGCCGGCCAATTTACACATTATTTTAGAGTATTTGCAACTGGTCATTGCTCCTTGGAAGGTTTTCGCCTCGGATTGGGTGGCGAGATGCACCACAGATGGTGAAGGTGTGTATTCGCGAGCCTCCCCGAATCTGCCAGCCGATCTTAGTTTGGGGCTGCAGTGGATTGGGTCCTTTTCAGCAAGGTGTTCGAAGTGCTGGTAAAACTGATGAACACGCTGTCATGCCATTTCACGACCCGCCTAGATGAATCAGCCGTCTCAAATCCGCTCCCGGAAATACGCCTTGATGGGGTAAAGTCTTCAAGGTGAATTGTGAGAGAGTGGAGTACCACATTTTACTAATCAATTTGGGTGCTTAGCGAGCTATATGATGCCACATTTGGGTGGTTAGAACACAAGGACCTTCGCACGTGCACGCCATCAAGGGAGTTTCGGGTGATGTTACAATCCCATCGCACTTCAAATACCGGTACACCATTCACCCCTGGTTCGTCCCGGAAAAAAATCGACTGACCGCTTTCTTCAGATTTTCCGGTGCATGCCTCTGTCTCTATGCTTTACGAGCTGTCAGTGCGATGCATCGAAGGGAGCGTGAGGATCGACAGGACAATCCAGTATCCAATACCGAAACGTGATATCGAGGAAACGACAAGGGAGGTGGACAGCGACGTGGGTGAAGCAGCAGCACAGCTGCGGCCCGTGTTCCTTTTCCACCTACGGCCTAAGCGGCCCCCACCTGACGACGACGATGCAGCGAGCGTCCTGAGGTGAGTGTGGAATGATCTCTGCGGACTTTCAAATCGGGGCTGACAGGTCCCCCCAGCATGTCCCCGTCTTCGAAGCGATTCAAGTCGACTCTTAGTACCTTCTCGACCATCGACGACCTGGCGCATTCTGGCAGTAACGAGCTGATGCTGCCACCTTCTTCAGCCGTCTCGCCATCGACATCTGTCACCACGATCGTGAACGAGGAGAAACCGGAGAAGGTTATCACGGTGGCGATGCTGCGTGCGCTGACACAAAGTGTGCTGAAGAACGGGTCTCGAGGGTGACTAGAGCATGGGTTTTCACGGTGATCTATAGTGGAATGAGATATATAATAGTGCGATGTACCTACGGTGAGCTCGGGGAGGGGACGCTGAGGAGCCCAATTCGGGTTCTCAAAGAGATTTCCTGATAAGGAAAATCTGGCAGACTCCTGCACTGGCTTTTCAGCCACAGCGAACGACTCGTTCAACAACGTCCCCGCCTTCCCTTCCGTTAACGACTGGGCCATCCCTGCCTTAATTGCGCTCATCTGGCGCACTTGCAAGTATCAGAACCGCCCCGTGGCTCCCCTTGTAGAGCGCTCACAGTTGCGGAGTCAGCGGGTGTTGAATCCTAAATAGGCTCTCAGTCATTTCGCCCTCCACCCGTAAATCTTCCTGCTCGGTGAGCCAACTTTGTTCCCAAACTTTACTTTTGATTGGTGATTGGTGGCTGATCACCTTTCCAATCTTTCTCCCTCCATTTCGTCTACGTTCCAACCCGATGACATGTCCACCACTCCTCGTTTGCCCGCCATGCAGCACCACGACGCATGTCGTCACCCCCCGACTCCCATAACAACTCCCAAGGTTCTTCCACGACATGGACGGAGCCACCCTGGTCAGGCTGGATAGAGACCACCGGTGACGCTCTCCTCATTCTCGAGGCCGCACGCCAGGGGTTGATCCCACGCGTCACCCGGCGCCTCGTCGACTCGGAACGCAAGATGATCACCTCGGGCTCCGTTTTCGTGTTTGACGAAGAGGAAAGCGGCATCAAGCGCTGGACGGACGGGTTTTTTTGGAGCCCCAGCAGGATACTCGGAAACTTCCTGCTCTATCGCGAGACGGAGAAACGTGGCGCGGGCCATAGGGGCGCTCGCAACGACGCCGACCAGGGCGATCAGGCCAGCGCGGACGGACCAAAGTCCGAGGGCCAGACGCTCAGCCGCCCGCGCGGGGAGACCACCCGGCTGGGAATCGACAGGCAGCGCGAGCGGAGCCTAGTCGGTAGCCTGACGAACAGCTATAAATTCAAGCCGGGAGGTATGATGAAAAAAGTGCGTTTGGATGCTTTCGTGGAATCGTTTCGCTTGACCACCCGTTCGTTACCTTTTCCTCGCTGGTCGCGAGAGCCCGCGCGCTATTGTATATCGTGTATCTCGCGAATGTCCTGGAGGTTTGTATTCCCTCCTGGAACATGCCAACAAAACGTCATGAGTCCAGGCCTCGGAACAGTCGATCTCCTTCGGTAACCTTGACCCAGTCCGGTGATTCTCTACCTGACGTAAAGTGAGGCGCCTTTGGGGCTCAGGAGATTTGATTTCGTGCGGGGCGCCCACCACAGAATACTCCTTTTTTTTTCTTTTTCGTTGATCGTTGATGCGTTACTTTCCGCGGAGGCTGACCTTTTCATACAGACCTTTTCTTTGACCATCGCCGGCGTTTCCCAGCATCTCATATCATATTACAAGATCGAAGACGTGGAACAGGGCCGGCTTCGCGCCGCATCATCGTATCCCGAGCTCGCTTCTCTCGACATCAGCCCTGAATACTTGGAGAAGACCCATTTTCGAAATCCGCCAAAAGTCGAAGTTGGCGTCGATGGCGTTCCTCGGTATCGCGGGGAGGCTGACGACGTCGAACCATCTCCGCACGTGCTCAATTCGGCGCTGGCGGTCGGCATGCCGCTCCTGAGTGAGCCTCTTGAAGTAGGCGGACCCATTCCCCCGGGGGCGGTTGTAGGCAAGCGTAACAAGCGATACGATCCCTATGCGGCCCCAAAGACCAAGCGCAAGTCAAAAAGTTCTACGACGAGCTCGAGTACCCCGACCTCGCCCACAGACAGCAATTCACCATACGCCATCGTCCCGACGGGCTTTGCCGACCCCAACATGGCGATGCTACAACACGCACATTATGCTACCTACGGCCTTGCCCCAGCCTATTCCTATCCACTCGGGTTTTCCATGCCAGCACCGTCGGGCATCTACCCGCCCGGCGCCATGTTTCCACCTCCCGGGCCCCCTCCAGGTGCCACGCAGCCAGCCGGCTCTCCGGGCTCGCCACTACCCGCGCAGGCGTCGTCGCAGGGAGTGGTTCCCTATCACCCCTACTCCTCTGCATCCCCGCACCCACTCCCACCGTCAGGCGAGGGCTCTCCCATGCAAGCGCAGGCACCATCTCAGCAGGCATATTACCAATATTACCCGCCTCACGGATATCCCTCATATTGGCCGCCATACCATACCGGGCCTGGCTACACGCCCCCGGCGCCGACTGGTTCTCCCACATCACCTGTCAGCGCCAGCACGGTAGCATCTGGCGTTGAGTCGCATATCAAGACGGGGGAAGATAGCGAGGATAGTATGACCTCATAGACAAGGAGAATGCTGTGCCCGTCCATGGTACTCGTTTTGCACGAGTGTAGCAACTGAATATACCGTGTCTATTGTACTTGTGTTTTTTTTTTTCCTCCCCTTTGTTCCCTATGGCTTATTCGTTGCTCTCGCTCCCTTCTTTTACCTCTTTTTTTTTACATTTCTTTTCGGATCTCCCCATTATGCATCGTCGTCGTCGTATCTTGGTTTTCGAACTTGGATGTACATCCTCCCGTCATAATTTCCGTCGGTACTCTAGAAATTAGCACATACGTATACTTCACCTCTAGGGTGCCTTTGTCCTTGCAGAAATGAAATGCACCTGCATGTCATCCTCCTTGTTTTTTTTTCCACCGTCCCTTTTTTTTTCAAACGGCACCGACCAAAGGCCGCTGCCGCTCTTCTCTTCTCTTCCCTGTGAGCGCTATTATGTAAATGACGCTCTGCTTGCCAGGCTTGCCAACTCCTCCCTCTTTCTGTTTGTCCCATGGGGCTTTATGATCACCTCTCCTCAATACACAGGCTCCCGTTGTGGACCCAAGACTGAGGGCTACGCACAAACCGCGAGGTTCGCACAATCGTTCCAGGTGATTCAAACCCGTTCCAAGGATTTGGGTATTTAACTACATTAGTCGAGGAAGTTGTCGTTGCTCCCCTGCCCTGCAGGCCCGGGGCCCGGTGACCAGGGTTGTGGTTGTGAAAGGGTCCGCGAGGATATAGATCGATCCCTGGAAGATCAATGCCCTAAAGGATACTGTACGACTTACCCACCGCATGACCTTCGATCAACAACCATGTGGCCATGAACTTTTTTACGCTCGTTTGGCTTGATTTGAGAAGAGAAGCGAGTGTGCGTGTGTGGTATGCCAAGCGGCGCAACTCGCTCGAGGGACGATGATGCGACACGTACGGTGATGATGGATAGATGGGATGGAATCATGATGATGGATATTGGTATGCGATGGGTTCCTCGGGCCCGCCCTAACTAGCCAACTAAGGATGCTCTTTTAATTAACCCGACTCGGCGGCCGTTCGCGTTCTTCTCCCCTGCGCTGCCCCCCCTGAACTGAACCCCTGAACTTAACCCTTTTGTCGCGCGACAACGTCGTCCTCGGGTGTCGAGGCTTTCTTTCGCCCACGCCACCAGACCTGTGTACGGTACTGACAAGTGACAGCGTCATCACCAGGGAATTGGGTCGGCCATATGTAGAGACATGCAGACCACAGATTGAACCGGTGAGTTTCTCGGTAGTTGTAGGACTTAGACTTTGATAACTTATTAGGGCCTGTTCGGCAACAGTTGTTGCTTTTCGCATTTACCGGTAAATCCGCAAATATTGTCCCGTGTAAGTTATGTCGGTACGTTTCTGTTCTCAAGTTGCGTTTACGATATGTGACAGGAATATACCGCGACATGACATGCAACAAAACGTGCAATCTGCTGCCGAACAGGTATATAGTGAAATATGCGATGTGAGCGTGAGTGTTGTCTGCGTGGATTTGACGAATTCCCTGCCCTGATGGCTGACAACCGACACACCCACACTCACACAGGGCAAGCCTGAGTCATTTATTATGACTATCACACGCCTCAGCTTACGGGGTCGAAGGCGAGGGACATACAGCAAAGTTCTGCTGCGGCGGAGAGAGAGGATTCCAAGTCGCAAGCGAAAGTGTGTAGCTGCTGGCAGCTGGCATCAACCGCCGCCCAGGATTTTCTTTTTTTTTTTTTTTTGGATAACTGGTACAAGTTGTGCTCGTGTATGCTGTACAGTATAGGGATATGCTCGATGCACAGTGTCATGGTTGGTGGTGGCAGTGGTGCCGGTGCCGGTGTCTGGAGGCCTGGACATGCAGGACAACATGCAGGAGGAGAACATTGACCCTTGTGTTTTCTTTCGCCATTCTCTCGCCACGCGGGACGACGGATCGCGACGCCGCGGACGCGTACGCACTCTCGGATCTGGAGTGGAGCTGTGGAGCTTGCGGCGTGGTGCGCACGCTAGGCGCTTACTGCTGTGTGCTATACTTCCTTTAGCTAGCCGCGGTGGTGGTGGCGGTCGTCAGGTTCAACAGTAAAGTTACAGTGCTGTCTATCTATAACCTGTAACACTAACCTTACTGCCCTGTTTCCACAAATCGCGAACTTTATTTCTTTCCACAACCTCCCAAGCTTTCGGGGAATCGTCAAGATCGGTGATCGATAATCGATAATCCCCAGAGGGCCGGCAAACAGGTCTTACGGTGCTAACGAAGAGAAGGACACAACAAGCTCCTCTGCTCTCTTTGTAACCATCGTTATTCCTAATCAACTGTTTACTTGAGCTGATAGCACGAGACCCGCTGCCGCCGCCATACCAGCAGCAGCAGCAAACAGCAGCTGCAGCTTGTCCCAACTCCGAGTTGTGATGCGCGGCTGCGCGGCTTGAGCAGATTTACCCCGTTTGCTCCGAATACTTGTATGATTTCCATTTTTTTTTTTTTTTGATAGTTTGATAACGAGAGATTTGGGGATTATTACTCTTTGGGGGGGGGGGGGGGGGGTTGGCGCGAGACCCGCCGGCGGCGCGCAGCACAGCAACCATCAGTTTGTCGGCTGTCCCGACTTTGGTACCGTGATGAACGGTAACGGCTTGGGCAGAGATCTGCCATCGCTGCCCGCCGCTGCTGCGTTTGCTCCGATACTTGGATGAATTTTGCCTTTTTCTTTTTTTTTTTTTTTTTGGTTAGCGAGAGGATCTGGGGACCGTTATTTGCTTTGTGGGGCTGTTTTAGCGCAACGCCTGGGCGGCGGCGACGGCCGCGGCGCATCAGCGCATCCATCAGCAACCAACAACAACCGTTCGGTTTTCTGTCCCACACGTCGTGCGATGTGGGCAAATTTACCCCGGTGGTTTGCTGGCTCCGATGCTCTGCATGCTTTAACTTTTTTTACTTTGCCTCGCAAAGACCTCGGATCTGGAATGGATTTTTGGGGGGTAGGCAGGAGATCTGGAGGATCTGCAAGTAAAAAAAAGGGGGAGGGGGTTATTGCGGCAGTATTGCAGCTCACGCCCGCTATCCTCGCCCGGGCCGGGACTGGATTAGCAAAGGTGTGCAATGCTACGATACTTTGCGTCATGATCCAAGGATCAGTTTGTCTTTTGAGATTTCAAAATGTCTCGAGTTTCGGTCGACGTATACGGGTTTTTCACTCTTTTTTGGGAATCCCCATTGTGCTGCAACGCAACGCGCTCTCGTTGACCTCAAGCATAAAAATGTTCGCGTGAGATACCTTAACCTGTTAGGGAGAAGCCAATCTCCCCCGCGGATTACCGAGGATCTAGAAAGCGTGCAAACTGCGCTCGACGTTGTTCTGTTCATTTCATCTGTCCATCATGATGGACGACGTGGACGACATATCCAGTCCTACTACAAAGTTTTTCTTACCTTCCCTCGATATAACAGCATGACTTTACACCACGTTACGTCAGGTCACTCTGCCCATTTTTTTTCTATTATCGCAGGACACTCCAGGGCAGTTCCAAGTCAACCGGGGGATATAAAAAATATGGTTGTGTCGGATGGTGATACGGTGCTCCCGACCACGTCCGGTTAGTCACAACTCCAGGCAAGAAATTGCCACTGCCCTCGTATCGCCTTCCCCGCACGTATGCGGCATGTGCACCGCACACACGCATTTTCGGCGTGCTAGAATGAATAGAGCACACGGAGCGCCTGCAATGGCTTGCACGCGCGTGGAGGAAGTTTTCGATGTCACGTGTTAATAGGAAAATGATTGCTTGAATTCATATAGTGTGGTGTTTCCTTGTGTTATTTGTCTTGGCCTATGTTCAGCTTGTTCATGTGAAGTGGACACAGGACTTGCACGAAAGGAGATTTTACTTATCCTCGACTCACCGGCGGAGCTTATTGTCATTGACTATCGTCGATTGGCAGCCCTGGCCCCTTTGTCCATCCAAGGCAAGTCAGTGAACTTAGGCGAGTAACCCGCATTGTTTTTTTTCCTTGCTTCTACTTGGCCTCCGCTTCTCTTCACCTCCCCGAAGCTGCACGGACATTTGAATAGCAGATACATCCGCTGGATTCACTACTCAAGTGATATACTCCATCTTGAACTTACTCTCTGGAGATCGATGGCTCACCTTGTTGCTAGTTGTTAAAAAATTTAGGTTCCAGTAAAGTCGTGATCCGACGGCGGATCGAGCCCGATCACCCAAGAGACATTTGTGTGACGGCCTCTTAGTCCAGTTCTGTATCTGTGTATGTGATACACAGACAAGATTGTGAAAACAAAGTTTGCCCATTGTGCTCCTGTGCGCAGATAGAAGCTCAGTGTGATGCAATGTTGCGCCCTCTCTGGCACAGCGATGTACATAGTAGTACCCGCATGAAACAAGCAGCAGTCCGGATGCGGAAATGGGTGCTATGGGGGCCCAGCCCCGGGTGGAGCGACGATGTCTGGCCGCTGCTCGCCGCGGCCGTAGAAACTCTAGTTGGTCGATCCGTCCTCGACGGAGCGTGATGTAGTAAATATACTATACTACGGCGGAGTATGAGGGGCTTCGTGAAGGGGCAACGACATGGTTGGGATGAGAGGATGGGTGGGGCCAGGCGGGCTCTTCGGGTTTGGCCAAATGCGAACTATGGCATAGGCGTGCCGGCGCTTGGGCCTGGGCCACGCGTCTGGGTTAGGGGATGCCTCGCCGAGGTTCGGACGACTCCCACGAGTCGAGATCGCTATAGGAAATGGGTGGATTCTTGGGTAGCTGTGGCCGAAATAATCCCTAGGGGAGCGCGGGAGCCGAAACATTACCATGGAGCGCACGCTCAATTGTACAAGATGCGATGCGCGAAGCCGCAAGGACGCGGCTTCTCCCGTAATCTCTGAGAATCTCTGAGTATATCAATATGAACAGTGGTCTCACCGGCTGTGGTTTCCGAAAGTATAGATATATATACTACGAGATGGTGCATCTCTGCATCGCGTCGTGCAGAGGCGTGCTGAAGAAACTGAGCAAGGTGTCGGGGCAATCCTGAAGGAAACACCATAATCATTCGTGGTGATTAGTAGCTCAAGCGGCGTCACCAACAAAGGTAACTGAAGTAGTGGGGGAAAATTTTGAAAGGTGCCCGCCTTTTCCCCTAAGAACGTGATCGAGTTCAAGCCCTTCCCATGCTTTGTCCTGTGTATGAATTCATAAAGGGGTTCACGTCACGCACCAGGAATAGTGAAATTTCAGGTCAGGCATCGTCATGCTGTATCTCATTGTGCTAGGAGTCACAGGAAAGGAAGGAGACAAAAATAACGCACAGAAGAACGCCAAGGTCCTACGTATCCCCAGAAGGACGATAGGAGCCTCTTATGCGCCGCATGGATGTGGGGGCAGAGAAGTCACTTCATCGAAAGAGATGGTGATACCTGCACCAAGCACGCCGGGAACGCGTACCAGGGCTGAGATCAGATGGGTTGTGTATTCACTTACTCGGAGAAGCATGAATGATAGAACTGATGGAAGGTAGGTCGCAGCCAAACCGAGGTCGGGGCGTATCGTGTCGTGTGAGGAACGGACACATTTCCATGCTGAAAAGTGGGGGTTAGGTGCAAATTGAATGACAAAAAGTACCGCGAATATCGAATGAAGATGTGAACGATGCGGAAAGATCGGAATGATTCATGTCCCTTCTGACCTCCGGGCCGAGGAAGGACGATCGTGACCCAAATTGGTTCCCCAGGTATGGTTTCGCTCTGTTGACGAGGGCTGTACTCTTGCTACTTGCGCTAAAATTGTTTCATAATGATAGATTCATGCACCCACATGATCTATCATACTGTGCACGAAACTAGCATCTTTATCATCTCTAGATGTCCAGGATAAATCAGGTGCTGACTAACCTTGCTAACCGGGTTGTGTGATAATTGAGCTTGACGCCCATTATTGATACTGAGGCCTGAATAGTTCCTCCGCGCACAAAGCGCACATAGAAGCTACGATACTCGTGAACAGAAGGTTTCATGAATAGTGAACCTCGGGCTCTCAACCTATTTCGTTCCGAAAGTCAAGTATTTGGCCTATTGTAGTTGATTTTCTGTTGCTTCATACATCCATAATATGTCGAGACCTTGTCTTCCTGTCAGATGCGGGGATCGGTAGGAATAGTCCTTGAATGCACCTGTGGACTCGGAGGCACCATGGCCATGGCCGGAATGAATATCATAGGTTGTGGGGTTCTCTGATTGACAAGAGTTGCCATGCCAGTAATGGTGCAGGAACCAGGGCAAAGCAGGGAAGATCAGATGTTTCGGGGTAAATGGGAAATTTGAGCGAGTGATGATCTTCAGCAATAGAGGGGGCGATGTGGTATTAGAGAGGCTTGCTTGTGCGCTCACAACCACGTGGTCACTGTGCCGGAGTTTAGCGATGTTAGGTCCGGGCGAAAGGTCGTTTCATCTTATCACTTTGCCAGCTTCTCATACAACTCCGAGTCACCTCATGAGATTACCGTGATTGTGGCTGGGCAGCTTACGCAGCAGCAATGCAGACAATCCCTCCCCGTGAAACCAATTTGCCTAGCAACCATGCCAGCATTCAGGCTCTGAACTTTGAACCTTGTTCCGATCGCTCACGACTAAGTCTGGCGTCGTCCGTTCTCTAACCGCACCGTGGTATTTTCTCATGTCTGACGTGCTTCTTGTACATCATACCCTGCGTGGAGCGCGCTGTCTATTAACTTTCCCCGTATTGAAACTATTCCGCCTGCCTATGGGTATCCTTCCTCAGAGCGCGGAGTTGCGGGCAGAGCCCCGTACCTGACACAGTTCGTAAAATCTCGAACGTCATCTCTATTCTGCAGGCACCTTGAACTGTATGTACCCTGGGAAGGCGACCCATCGGATCTTGGCTAGAGTGTAACAATATCCTCACTTTCCGAATCTGACCGCGGTGAGTGGGGCCACGCCATTAGAAAAGCTCCTGGTGATGAGTCAAATATTACTGTAATGCCTCCTGTGTTTGCGGGCACAGAAGACCTTTAAGAAGGAGGTTGCATCTCTAACATGCTCCATCAGCATCTCGCCCAAACATGGTGCGTAAGATGCGTCCCACTCTCCTTCTACCCATTCTCTTCCGCCTCATGCCACTGCTTGCCGTAGTTCCTGTACGCGTTGCATTCATACGTGCCATTTTGAGCTATCGTACTCATGATTTGTGTCACTGCATAGCAGCTCGTACACGCGGATGCGTCCAGAATCAATCATTTGGGCCTCCACCATCATCCCTTTCGCCACCTTCGCTTCCAACGACAAGCTGCGCCTACTGATCTTCCTCAGGGTTGGACCGAGGTCGGATGTTATACGTTGGTCATGGCACAAACTTTGGAAAGAGAGTCGATCTTCTGACTTTGGTCCAAATCAGGGACAATGTCGCGTCACGCACTCTCACATCTGCCACGTATACGGACACGACGGACATGACTGTCGAGAACTGCGTGAATTTCTGCAACAACCAGCATTATATCTATGCTGGCGTCGAGTATGGCCAAGAGTGTTGTGAGCAACGTTCTAATGTTACCCGGGCTTTCCTTTCTCTCCCATCTCCGCTATTCTGATCACACGGTTTGGTAAATAAGATTGTGGGAATAACATATCAAATGGGGGGACGAATGCCTCAAATCGGATTGTAACTTCCCATGCACCGGCAACGCAAGTGAGATTTGTGGTGCCGGCAGTCGCCTTAACTTGTACTGGAGTGGTGCCACACCTCCGGCTCCGCCTAGCATCGTGCCGAGCTATGGATCGTGGGTTTCCCTGGGATGTTATAGGTACGTCCAACCACCTTCCATTTTCGTCAGATAGTGGATCACTAACACTTCGTTTTGTGCCTGGCCCTTTTAGCGATTCCACGGCCGCGAGGACTCTAACCGTCCCAACAGCCGTCGTCGGCGGTGCTTCCAACAACAGTGTTCAAAGTTGCGCCGATGCATGCTTCTCCTCGGGTTATCCCCTGGCAGGTGTGGAATACTCTGACGAGTGCTGTACGTACTATCTATCACCTCGTGTTACACCGCTTTTCTATTCACCTCTCTTCACAAAAGATTGCGGTACTGGCTTCGCCAATGGCGGCGCTCCGACACCTGCGGGGGATTGCTCTATGGTCTGCTCCGGAAACAGTTCTGAGATTTGTGGGGGCCCGGACCGTCTGAACGTGTACAACTACACCGGCACCAACCTTCCGTCAACTGGCAACACTGGCACCGGCACCACTACTGGCACTGGCGGCGGGTCATCAGTTTTTCCTGTCCTCGCCAATCTCCCGACGGGATGGTCGTATAACGCTTGCTGGGTGTCGGTTTCCTTTTTTGATATACATAATCCGCAAAGCTTGCTAAAACGGGAAATTTTCCAGGGACAATGCGAACGGACGCATTCTTCAAACTGAGCTTCCGGATAACCAGGCGTTGACTGTAGAGAACTGCATCGCGTCGTGCTCGTCCCAGAACTTTTCGCTTGCCGGTTTAGAGTTCAGTATTCAATGTTGTACGTTTGATCGTTGACGTCGAACGCTCGGTTGTCGTCTAATTAAAGAATCACTGACTACTTTTCACAGTCTGCGGTAACGATCTCGTAGAGGGTGCCGTCATAGTTCCTGATAGCCAATGCAACCAGGCCTGCAGTGGAAATACTGCGTGAGTGTTTTCTTTTCTCTCCGTATAGACTGCGCTGCTGACGCAAGAATCACAGCGAAGCATGCGGTGGACCAAACCGAGTTTCGCTTTACTCCTCAGGTCCCGTGTCAGCTTTCCCAGTCCCCACAGTGCAGACAACGAACCTCCCTGGAAATTGGCAATATTCGCGATGCTTGGCGTACGTATACTCTAACATCTGTAACCATTCGAGAATTGCTCACTCCACTTCATAGTGAGCCTGGTGGTGCTCGGGTCTTCCCGTATCAGATCATATTCCCCCAGAATAACACTGCCCAAAACTGTCTTTCACAATGCTCGACCTTTGGTTTCCCTGCGGGTGGTATGGAATTTGGCGATGAGTGCTGTATGTGATCTACCCGCCGCCGCGGAGTGTTTACGATATCGCTTACGGAATCACCTATTTCTAGGGTGCGGCGATGTGGCGGATATCACCAACAACGGAGGAACGACTGCCGCGGCGACCGACTGCTCTATAGCATGCTCGGGTGACCCCTTCCATCTTTGTGGCGGCGCAGAGAGACTGCAACTTTATCTCTGGAACGGTAACCTGAATACCTGGAATACCCCTGCCATTACTGGTCAATATGAGGTATGCGCATACCGCCCACCTACTACCCCGTGTGCATGCGCCCGCGCGCTGAAACGCCATTCCACGTAGTATCTCATTCCCGGCCTCGTTCCTCCACTGCTTGCTACCCTCGGCATTAATGGCAAAGTCTCCTTCCTCGAGAAATGGGGCACATCTGAGTATTCCAACTCTACTGGCGCATACGAACTCGACTTGAGCCTCGTCCCTAATTTTAATCTTGCTTGGCGCGCAATGCATGTCCAGACAGACGTATTCTGCTCCGGTGCAGTCGTGCTTCCGGACAAGGCCGGGCGTATTCTCAATGTTGGAGGCTGGTCCCTCACCTCGACGTTCGGTGTCCGACTTTATGCTCCAGACGGCTCGGCTGGCGTCAATGGAACCAATGATTGGGAGGAAAATGCAAGTGAACTTCAACTTCAGGTACGTCTGGTTTATCCTCATATTCCGTATATGAGCGCTCAGTAAGTTCGCCTTACAGGGTGGACGCTGGTATCCGTCCGCACTTGTTCTCTCCAATGGCAGTGTCCTCGTGATGGGTGGCGAGACGGGTTCAAACGCTCCGGCCAACCCGACACTCGAGATTCTCCCTCGCGTTCCTGGTGGTAGTACACTGGTCTTCCTCGACTTTTTGAATAGGACAGACCCAAACAATCTCTATCCATTCCTTCATGTTCTCCCTAGTGGTCGTCTATTTGTCGGTGAGTTTGAAACGACTAACTTTTATCGAACTTTCCTGACCCACAGAGGCAGGATACTACAACGAGGCACGCCTTCTCGACCCGGGAACCTTCGCCACAGTCCAAGTCCTCCCCAACATGCCTGGTTCCGTAACGAGCTTCCTCGCTGGTCGTACATACCCTATGGAAGGTGCTGCGGTCCTCCTGCCTCAACATGCCCCGTACACGGACCCAATCACTATCCTCATCTGCGGTGGTTCCAACTTTGGGACTGCCCTGGACAATTGTATATCAATGCAGCCCGAGACTGCGAACCCAACATGGGTCGTTGAACGGATGGTTCGCTCATTTCTTCTTCCCCTCGTCAAGAGCACCAAACTAACAGATCTGTGCAATTAGCCCTCGAAACGTGTCATGCCTTGCTTCGTTGCCCTCCCAGACGGCACTTTCCTGATCGTGAACGGCGCACAACAAGGTGTCGCTGGCTTTGGACTCGCAGCCGACCCGAACCTCAATGCGTTGTTGTACGACCCTACACAACCTATCGGCTCGCGTATCTCGATCCTCGGCAATACGACAATCGCACGGATGTACCATTCTGAGGCAACGCTTCTTCAGGACGGCCGTGTGCTGATCTCTGGCTCCGACCCCGAAACAGCGGGATTGCCGGAGGAGCTACGCATCGAAGTGTACATTCCACCATACCTCAGCCAGGGATTCACCCAGCCCATCGTGACCGTACCAAACACCGATTGGGCCTACGGCGGGCAGTTTCAAATCAACGTGCAATTGTTCCAAGGCCAGACATCCGGCATGCGTGTCTCACTCGTTGCGGCGGTGTCGAGCACGCACGGCAACACCATGGGCGGCCGCATCATCTTCCCCGCCTTTTCGTGCGCGGGTGACACCTGCACCGTCACCGCGCCTCCGAACGCGCAGGTCTCGCCTCCGGGATGGCACCAGCTATTTATTCTCGATGGGCCGACACCGTCTCACGGCGTGTTTGTCCGCATCGGCGGTGATCCCGGACAGATCGGCAACTGGCCGAATCTTCCTGGCTTTACTCTCCCTGGCGTCTGAGCTACAGGCCGAAGGAGTTTGTGATCGCGTCCGCTCACTTGAACGCTTACCATGATACCTCGTCAATCTCTTTTGTTAATTCTTTATGTTGCAGAACGGCTGCGTTGCGGACTATATACCGTTAAGCGAACACTTTCTTTGTCCAGTCCATTCTTTTCCTACTCGGTCGGATTATCCTCTCCAATTATTGTACTGTCATTACTGGCCTTTTGTTGGATAGGTGATCATGATGGCTGTGTACACACGAAAATTAAACTGTAGATACCCTCACAAATTAAAATTGGAAACTGAAATGTCAGGTTTCCTTCTCTCCCTCCCTCGTCATGGTCTCTGCGAATCCAGATAATCCTCACCCTCTCAGCCTGGGACAAGTGCTTTCACATCATTGTCTCGATTGCACTGACAACTCCTTATGTCTCTGATTCAAGAGTCTACTGACACTGTCCAGGGGAAACCTAGTATGACTTTCCGAAGCCCCAATAGGTAGTAACGGAAGAGTAAGGCTCGTGATGTGGATAGCTCACACAGGCAGTTGATTGAGACCGTTTCCAACATCAACTTTGATTTAACTCCAAATTCCAGGAGACGAGCGATGACAAACCCAAAAGAAAAGGTGATATCTTCTGTCGCATCACAAAATTTTGCGCGTCCATCAATCGCGCTGATTATGCAAAGTGCAAAATAAACGTTAGTGATAGTAATGTAGAACGAAAGGCTCCGAATTTCTGTTTTTCAAATGCAGTCCGTAGCATGTTCACCATCGGCGAAAATTCGGACAGATCCGGACACGTGCGAGGATAATGCTAAAGCTTGGAATCTGAGACATTTATTATACGATCGATATGAGAAGATCATCAACCAACCACAAGTTGAGCACAATCGGGAAGAGAATGTGACTCCCATCCACCACTGCGAGTTTGGGAAGATGATCGACACCGGGAATCTGCCATCCTGAAAGCTAGCTGGGAGTGCGGGTTCGTCAGAAGCACGAACGTGAAGAAGCTCACGACGAGAGTATCAGCAAGGAACAGATGGATTCCATAAAGAAGTTGGAGATTCGGCTTCATTCTTGGTCGGCCCACCGGCGATGTTTTGGGTGAGAAGAGGTGTACGAGCTCTCGGGACAGGTGAATTGATACGCCACAGAAGAAGCTGTGCGCCCTCATGAGAAACGTATACTCGCCGATCCACTGTGGTAATGCTTACAAGAGTAGAAAAGAATCCTGGTAATGTTCTTGATGAATAAAAGTACGACTGTTTGACGTCAAGCAGTGTATATCCGACATTACCGGCGCCACAAAGCCAACGGGACAGATCATGTCTCAGGGCAAGAACCCACCATAAGAGTGTACTTCTGCCATCGGTTCAGTTCGTTGTCGCATGTCACGAAGACAGCTCTCCGGAGCTGCCTTTGGAATAGGTTGCCCACTGAATGATGTCACGGCATCCCCTGGGCTGCATACGACAATCTAATGCATTCCCAGTTGAGACGAAAAACTAACCTGTATACGTAAAGCCATGTCGAAACCTTAGACGCGTTCGTCTCATTCTTATCTGGTATCTGTACTTACGCACTTACCCAAGGAGGATAGTCATATTGTATCGTCCCTGTCTAGACAAACACACTTAATTTTCGTGTCATGGCGCATTCACGGAGTATAGCTTGCATCGTCGTCACGTCACACAGGACGACCCCGATTCCGCTGTGCTCCCCACAATTACCAGCTTAACCCTACACTTTCCACAACGGGAATCTCAGTGAGGGGGATATGTCAGGGTGTGCATCGACTTCCTTGTTTGCCGTGGGTTTGACTGCCGAGTAGTAGAGTTCTCGCGCTATTGAGTGACGGGACCGAGGCTACCAGGCGTTATGAATGGTTCAGTTGGCGGTACGTCGAATACAACCTTTTTTTGCTTGAAAAAAGACTGTCGTTACACACATGGGGTGTCCGCGATCACTTAAAGGGAGACAAACTGTCACAGGTATTCAGATAATATGCGGAGACCTAGCGGAACGCGAAATGAAGGATGGGAACTGTGCGATGGTCAAAAAAAAAAAGGCAAGTCGTCATTGACGAATGTTTTAAAAAAGATGCTGCTGCTCGAAGACACTCTGTTCAATTCGATACAAAGAAATGGATCAGCAAGACGTAAAATCTACGCGTCAATGACGCTAAAGTGGGGCTACTATACGCACCAGGAAAGGTACAGTATCAAGTTGGCGAGAGTTTGCCCCATGCTGCTCGCGGTCACCTGATTCTAGAATATTTTTCGCCTCTGAAATGCGCAAGATGCTCAACACCGGCCTGGCCTTGGTTCAGGCTCAAGGGTGAGCTCGGTCTCGTCTAATTTCTCGTTGAAATCCACGTCCGAGGTCGAGTTGATCGCCAGTCTGACCGCGGGTTTCAGTAAGACTCGGCCCCAGAGAATGATTTGCAGGCGAGTCCCGCTGATACCGGACAAGCTTGATGAGATTGCCTCCGAAATCATGCTACAATATGATAATATCTAGGTTTTTTAGACTAGAGGATCAGTACTGTACCCGTACATCACTTTGTAAGCACATTGAATGGAACCCAACTTAAAATGAACGCACCACAATTCTTCTCAGCACGCGGTAAATCGGGGATGCTGCCGGACGTTCGGATGACGCCTGCGCATGCCATTATTACCCGAAGATGCAGGCATCATGTTGTTTATTCACTGTCATCACAGGGAGGGTGATACAAGAAAGGAGGAAAGGAAAGAATAACGCTGGGAATGATATCAATGTCCTCCAGCCCCTCAGAAGAACGATGGGAGCTTTGCATGCCCCACATGTTTGCGGGGGCTGAGCGCTGAGATCTGAGACATCGTTCGTTTCACTGACGCGGCCGAAGATGCTGACACCAGCACCTGCACGAAGCACGCCTAGAACAAGCTGCCGGTCTGAGATTTTGGAGCGCATCAGATAGAACAACTTACAAGTACAGTTATCCACAGCGAAAGAAAGGAAATGGCGATGTGAACGGATGCGGAGAGATCGGAACTGATCGTTGATCTCATCTGACATTCTGTCCCGAGGAAAGGCGATCGATCGCCGACGTGAGCTCTGGTAATCAACAACGATGACAGCCATTTTTTTAGGCCCTTGCTCTGTATTGACATGCACCGGTCATGCACCCGCGTGGCCTCTTCATAACTGTGAAGTCACCTTTCTCGGCAACGATATTAACACTCAGTGCAGCAGCTTGTCAGTCGGCGTCCGCTCTCTAACTGGGCCGGGATATTTCTCTTGTGTCCCATGTGTTTCTTACCATCTAACGTGACGCATACTGGTGTTGCTATGGCTCGACCGCTCATCGGGCAAGCTGATCCATGATCTGAGCCTAGCCATTGAACAGCCCATGCGACGCACTCATGGCCTCTTTGACCGTCGATATTGACTTCCAAGCCGCTTCAAGTTTGAGTGGCCCAAATTAGGCACGTCGAGGATGATCCATTGAAGCTCCCCGTTTAGAAACCTAACCGTTCTTTCCCTGAGAAACTGTCATGCCGCCAGCATACGGGTGTAAAGTCGATCTTGAGGGAGAAGAGAGAGAGTACGTTTCACATGCGAGAGGAAAGAGAACACACGCTTACTGTTCCCTGGTCTTTCAGAGGCCCTCTTATACGTACTTGGCGTGGCAACGTCGAAACGAGCTTGTAAATGTCCAGAAAGAGATGTCAGGTGCGGCCGTGGGAGAGCGCGGAAGTCGGTCCGCTGTGCACGACAACGCGACAAAATGCGAGACTCAAGTCTCACATGTTCAGTCTCGAAAGCAGGGGATACGAGCGGAGATGAATAGTACACCTAAGAGTAACAACAGTTGTAATGTCCAATAATCATATGTCAAAGTGTGCACTTGCGAGGCTTATAGGAGATGTATGGGATCTGAGGGATCTGGGCTCGAGATCGACTGTCTCGCGCTACACGCATAGCAAATTTCACCACTCAGAGCACGCAAGAGCCTCGTACATCACAAAATTCAGTAAAATACGAGCCATTGCTACTCTACAAGCGGCTTAAATTGTCTGTAGTATCCCGGGGAGGCGACTCGGAGTCATCGGCCTTAGATAGCCGTGATACATCCTATATTCACAGGGATAGAACACCTTTTACTTTTAAGGGCTTGGTTGCACTTCTAGCATGTTAAATTGGCATGTTATCCAATGGCGTGCATCATGCGTAAGATGTATCCTACTCTCTTTTCCTTCTCTCTCCCGCCTGTGGTTCTGCTCGCCATAGTGGCTGTGCGCGTTTTGTTCATACCCTTTCACAGAATTCATACTCATGAATACTGTATATTGCGGCATGATAGGTCGTATATGTGGACGAGCGTCCCAAATCAATGCTGGGAAGCCCTACCGTTGATATACCCGCCATCCCCGTCTCCAACGACAGAGTTTCCCTACAGATCTTCAGTTTCTCCAGGGTTGGACCGAGGTCGGATGCTACACGTCATGGGACAAGCTTTGGAAAGAGAGTTAATCTTCTGACTTTGGACAATTTCGAAGCACGCACACTCATATCTGCCACCATGGACATGATGACATCAGGAAAAACGGAAAAACCTTAAATTTAACTTAACGAACTTAAATACCTTAAATCTCATTTTAAGCAGCTTTAAGGAAATTTAAGCAAATAGATCTACTTATTTTATCTTAGATCGATTCTTAAGCTCTTCTTAAATGCCTTAAATTTTATTTTAAGCCATTTAAGTAAATTTAAGATTTTTCCCGTTTTCCTGATGCATAACTGTCGAAAATTGCATGCAACGCTCTCGTTGACCTCAAGCATAAAAACTGTTCGCGTGAGAAACCTTGACCTGTTAGGGAGAAGCCTGTCTCCAGCAGATTGTTGAGGGTCCAGAAAGCGTACAAACTGTGCTCGACGTTGTGCATCCAGCCATCATGATGGACGTGGACGACCTATCCAATCCTACTACAGTCTTCTTGCTTTTCCTCGATATAACAGCATGACTTCACACCACGCTACACCAAGTGATTCTGAGCATTTTTTTCTATTATCGCAGGATACTCCAGGGCAGTCCAAGTCGGTCAACCCCTCGGTCCATCCAAGGCAAGTCAGTGAAGCTACGCGAGTAACCCGCGTTCTTTTTTTTTCCTTGCTTCTACCTTACCTCCGCTTCTCTTCGCCTCCCAGAAACTGCAGGGACATTTGAATCGCGGATACCTCAGCCGGGGTTCACTACTCAAGTAATATACTTCATCGCAAACTTACTCTCTGGAGGGACCAAGATCGATGGCTTACTTGTTGCTGGTTGTTAAGATTTAGATTTCAGTAAGTTGTGATCCGACGGCGGATCGAGCCCGATCACCCAAGCAACAATTCGACAACGGCCTCTGAGACCAGCTCTGTATCCATATTTGTGATACATAGACAAGATTGTGGAAACAAAGTTTGCCCATTGTGTTCCTGTGCGCAGACAGAGGCTCAGCGTGATGCAACGTTGCGCCCTCTCTGGCACAGTAATGTAAGATGTAGCACCCGATGAAACGAGCGGCAGTCCGGATGCCGAAATGGGTGCCATGTGGGACCAGTCCCGTTGACAGACCGCCCCGAACGAAGATGTCTGGCAGCTGCTTTCCGCGGTCGTGGAAACCCTAGTTGGCCCGTCCTCGACGGAGCGTGGTGCAGTAAGCATTGCTACGGTGGAGTATGAGGGGGCTTTGTGAAGGGGCAATCAACGACATGATTGTGAGGAGAGGACGGGTGGGGACTCTTCGGGTTTGGCCAGATGCAAACTTTGGTAATGGCGTGCCGTAGCTTTGGCCTGGACCCTTTGAGTTAGGGGATGTCTCACCGAGGTTCGGATGACTCTCACGAATAGAGATCGCTATAGGAAATGTGTAGATCCTTGGGTAACTGTAGCCGAAATCATACCAGGGGGAACGCGGGAGCCGAAACATCACCATGGGGTACACTCAAATATACGAGATGCGAAGCGCGAAGCCGCAAGGACGTGGCTGCATCCGTAAATCTCTAAGTATCATGGAGCTCACGCCATTGCCATGGTTTGTCCTGGGTTTAAAGATAAATTCATAACTGGGGTTCACGTGCTGCATCTCGTTGTGCTAGGGAGGGAGTCGCAGGAAAGGGAGAAGGTAATGATAACGTACAGAAGTACGCCAAGGTCCTACGGTTCCCCCGTAGAAGGACAATAGGAACCTCTTACGCGCCGCATCCTTACGCGGGCCGAGAAGTAACTTGACCGAAAGAGATGCTGATATCCGCACCAAGCACGCCGGGAATGCGTACTAGGCTGAGATCGGAGTGGGCTGTGTTTCTTTTCCTCGGAGAAGCATGAATATTAGAACTACAGATGGAACATAGGTCGCCGCCAAGCTGAGGCCAGTGCGCATCGTGTCGTATGAGGAACGGACACTTTCCATGCTCATGCTGAAAAGTGGGGGTTACTGAGAGGTACCGCAAATATCGAATCGAATGGAGGTGTGAACGATGCGATCGGAATGATAAAATAAGGGCCGTGGTCGCGTGCCGGAGTTTAGCAACGTTTAGCTCCGCCCTAGTTGTGCTTCCTTTGTGCTTCCTCAGAGCGCGGAGTGCGGGCAGAGCCCGTACCTGTCGTAGTCTCATAAGATCTGGAACATCATCTCTATTCTGCAGGCATCTTGAACTGAATGTACCCTGGGAAGGCGAGCCATCGGACCTTGGCCAGATTGTAACAATATTCTCACTTTCCGATCTTCGCACGGCAGTGAGTGGGACCACACCAATGGAAAAGCTCTTGGTAATGAGTCAAATATTACTGTAATGCCTCCTGTGTTCGCGGGCACAGAAGACCTTTAAGAAGGAGGTTGCATCTCTAACATGCTCCATCAGCATCTCGCCCAAACATGGTGCGTAAGATGCGTCCCACTCTCCTTCTACCCATTCTCTTCTGCCTCATGACACTGCTTGCCGTAGTGCCTGTACGCGTTGGGTTTATACCTGCCCTTCCGGAGATATCGTACTCATGACATGTGTCACCGTATAGCAGCTCGTGCACGCGGATGCGTCCCAAATTAATGCCAGGAACCTACAGCATCATTACCCTCGCCGTCTCCGCTTACAACAAGAAGCTGCCGCCACTGATCTTCCTCCAGGTTGGACCGAGGTCGGATGCTACACGTTGGTCATGAAACAAGCTTTATAAAGAGTGTCGATCTTCTGACTTTGGTCCAAATCAGGGACAATGTCGCAGCACGCACTCTCACATCTGCCACCTATACGGACACGATGAACATGACCGTTCAGAACTGCGTGAATTTCTGTAACAACCAGCATTATATCTATGCTGGCGTCCAGTATGGCCAAGATTGCTGTGGGTATCCTTCCAATGTTACCCATGGCTCCCATCTCTATTCAACGAATCGCTGATTAATTCCTCCCATAGTCTGCGGTAACAACCTCGAACAGGGTGCCATCACAGCCCTTGATGACGAATGCAATATGCGCTGCAGTGGAAGTACCACGTAAGTCCCACTTTCTCTCTGTTCATACTGCGCTGACGTACTCCAGCGAATCATGCGGTGGACAAAATCGACTTTCGGTTCATACCTCCAAAGGTTCTAAGAGCGTGACCCGGATGGCTTTGGTAGCACCCACAGTGCAGACAACAGACCTACCTGGAGAGTGGCAATATTCGCGATGCTTGGCGTACGTATTGACATCCCTCAACACCTCTAACTTGTCCGCCAACTGATTCCAATTCATAGTGAGCCTAGTGGTGGTCAGGTCTTCCCGTACCAGATCATATTCCCCCAGAATAACACTGCCCAAAACTGTCTCTCGCAATGCTCCACTTTTGGTTACCCTGCGGCGGGTATGAAATCTGGCGATGAGTGCTGTATGTGAAGTATGGTCATGGTGTATTATGACGACGCTCATGGAAACACGGCTCTGTAGGGTGCGGCGATGTGGCAGATATCACCAACAACGGAGGAACGACTGCTGCGGCAACAGACTGCTCCATGGCATGCTCGGGTGACTCCTCCCATCTCTGTGGAGGCGCCGAGAGACTGCAACTTTATCTCTGGAACGGTGACCTGAACACCTGGCATACACCTGCCAATATTGGCAGATATGAGGTATGCATGTACTTCCCGCGTGATATACATGCACGCACGTGCTAAGAAGCTGTTCAATGTAGTATCTGGTTCCCGGCCTCGTACCTCCGCTACTTGCCACCCTCGGCATTAATGGCAAGGTCTCCTTCCTCGAGAAATGGAAGACCGCTCAGTTTTATCCGTATCCTAACACCACTGGCGCATATGAACTCGACTTGAGTCTCGTCAACGATTTCCATCATGCTTGGAGAGAAATGCATGTCAAGACAGACGTATTCTGCTCTGGCGCAGTCGTACTTCCTGACAAGGCCGCTCGCATCCTCAATGTTGGAGGCTGGTCCTCCACCGCGGCGTTCGGTGTCCGACTTTACGCTCCCGACGGTACGCCTGGCGTCAATGGCACAAATGATTGGGAGGAAAATCCAAGTGAACTCCAGCTCCAAGTACGTGTGGCTCACCTATTCCCATATCACGTAAGTCGGTGCTTAATGGGTTTACCATGCAGACTGCACGTTGGTATTCGTCCACACTTGTTTTGTCTAATGGCAGCATTGTCGTTGTGGGTGGCGAGGCAGGCGCAGGCGGTCCATCCAACCCGACACTCGAGATCCTCCCTCGTATCCCCGGTGGCGACACGACAGTCTTCCTCGACTTTCTGAGTCGGACTAACCCAAATAATCTGTATCCGTCTCTTCATGTTCTCCCTAGCGGTCGTATATATGTCGGTGAGTCTGAAACGACCAACTTTCCCGAACATCTCTTACTTAGCACGGTAGGATACTATAACGAGGCACGGCTTCTCGACCCAGTAACATTCGCCACAGTCAAGGTCCTCCCTAACATGCCTGGTTCTGTTACGAGCTTCCTCGCTGGTCGTACGTACCCGATGGAAGGTACCGCGGCCCTCCTGCCTCAACATGCTCCGTACACGGACCCAATCACTGTACTTGTCTGCGGAGGCTCCAACTCTGGGGTTGCGCTGGACAATTGCATATCAATACAGCCCGAGACTGCGAACTCAACATGGGTTATTGAAAGGATGGTTCGTTCGTTTCTTCGTCACCCCATCAGGAGCGCCGAACTAACAGATCTGTGCGTATAGCCCTCGAAGCGTGTAATGCCTTGCATTGTCGCTCTTCCAGATGGCACTTACTTGATCGTGAACGGGGCACAACAAGGTCTCGCTGGCTTTGGAGCGGCAAGCGACCCGAACTTGTCGGCACTACTGTACGACCCTTCGCAAGCTATCGGCTCGCGTTTCTCGATCCTTAACAGCACGACAATCGCACGGATGTACCACTCTGAGGCAACCCTTCTCCCCGACGGCCGTGTGCTGATCTCTGGCTCCGACCCCGAACAATCCGAATTCCCGGAGGAGTTGCGCATCGAGGTGTACATTCCGCCATACCTCAATCAGGGATTCACCCAGCCCGTCGTGACCGTACCGAACACCGACTGGGCCTACGGCGGGCAATATCAGATCAACGTGCAATTGTTCCAAGGGCAGACGTCCGGCATGCGTGTCTCGCTCGTTGCGGCGGTGTCGAGCACACACGGCAACACCATGGGCGGTCGTGTCATCTTCCCCGCCTTTTCGTGTCAGAGCAACGTCTGCACGGTCACTGCGCCGCCGAATGCGCAAGTCTCACCTCCCGGATGGCACCAGCTGTTCATTCTGGATGGGCCGACGCCATCGCATGGAGTGTTTGTTCGCACTGGTGGTGACCCGGCACGGCTTGGCGACTGGCCCAATCTTTCTGGGTTCACCCTTCCTGGTGTCTGAACTGCATGGCAATAGGAATTTTGATCGCGTTGTCTCAGTTGAACGTTACTATACCCCATCGTTTCTTCACACTCTTTCTTTGGTAAACTGTTTCGCTGCGCCTGCTCCTCGGACCATCCCGTTGGTTGAATACCTCCCTGTCCATTCCTTATGAAACTCACTAGGTTTCGATTAACGAAGCTTTTTGACGTAGAGTTATTGCTTAATTTAAATCGATCTAGATTCAACTGGTTTCAATGCTGTTGACAGGTAGTTCAAATGTAGTAATGATAGTAGATGGTGTCCACTTATGCTCTCACTTCAGTTCTGATAACTTTAACTGAATGCTATTATTTAGAGTTAGGGCCCGATTGGTAGCCACGGGATCATCTCGTCGCCCGCCAAAAATTGGTGATTTCAAGTCACCGTGACTTCATCTCACTCAGCAGTGTGATTTGAAACCATTTCTGTGGTGTTCGGCAGCCTGTCTTGTGTGCATCACCCCCTACACAACATATGGCTTCCACCTGTCCTACATATCCACAAAAAAATGGCCAGCTGCTCCTGCGATGTGACATGCTGTGTGTCTTGTAGTCCTGAGAAAGTGCTAAGTTCCCTCAAGAGCTTCAAGAGGACATGTCTTGACATGGCCATCATGTTGTGAAAGCGTCGTGGATGGCCAGCAAGCAGTTCTTGGACCCAAGGATGACCAGTGAGCACGGAGGTGTGTTGGGGGGTTTTAAGTAAATATGGTTCATAGTGGAGGGTAATAAGTGCAGCTGCAAGTCCAGTGGCCATAGCTACAAGTGTTTGTGTCTTGCACGCAGCTTCAAAGGAGACGACATGTAGGTAGGAGTTGACGCGACAGCGGCGACACGACGGGATCTCACCGGTCTCACCGCTGTCACACTGTGACCTCCGACGTGGAATCATCACGTGGCTGCCGATCGGGCCCGCCCTAAGTTTCCGTGATAACGGAATCCCACCTACTCCCTCCCCCATGGACACTTTCCGTGAAGAGCTTGCTAAAAGGTATCCTAAATATGGGTATCCTCTGTGGGAGCCAGACCCAGGGACGCTATATGTTCGCGTAGAAGTGGGCGACGTTGGCTTCATTCGCGAAGGTTATTTTTGCCGTCTGTTCAATGCTTTACGACCCGGAGTACCTGGAGGTCGTCCACCCGATCAAGATCATTCATCCGATCCGGACCCTCGTCATAGTCCGAATTATCCTCCGCAACTGGAACCCAACACATCGCATCATATTCGCAGGAGTAGAGACAACCAAAAAGACTTCTGCTCGAAGAACGTTACCAAAGCCTTTCATGAAACTGACATTCATGCCTCAGGGTAACTAGCTTTGCCTCCGCCCCTCAGATTCTTGTTGCTTACACCTAATTAGACCCGACGACGACGCTTATATCACAGTTTCATGCTCTGGGAAGCAAGGCGCTTTATTATCCCTTCCATTCCCTGCGGAACGTGAGGACACGATCGCTCGCGGCGACTTCGGTAAATGGCTAGTAAAAATATCTACGACTGTCTCAGGGTCGCTGAGGATCTTGGCTTGGGAGTCACCCGCATGGAAGATATTATTCTTGTCACTGGGTGTCATATCGCGAGGTCGTGGATCAACGTTGCTTTCTCTGAGAACCGGGGAGGCGAACAGGTGTCGTTTGGAGTTCGAGCGTCTGGAGATTCCGGCGCATATCTCCAGGAGCGGAACGTGAATGGAGGGCAGTTGAAGCTCGGCCCCAGTGGCGAGGTGAGCTTCAACTCATACTGGGAAATCATGCCTGATGCCTCGCGCATTAGAACCTCCCCGAGAATCAGTGCATATTTGTTCGAGGGTATCGCACCGCCCGCATCCTGAACATTTGGCCAAGACTTCGGGGAATGGCAGGACCCGCCCCCGATATGCATGAACCTGAACCTGGGATGCACTTTGAACTCATAAGTGTCCCTGCCGATGCCGACGTAAGTAATCTTGGTCACTGTTTCCAACCTTCGGTTGATGTTTCGTAGTATCGTGATCCCCTTGACGCCTTGTTGGAGTATATTGCCGAGGTGAGTATATCTGGAGCATCAGGAGAACCCGAAGAAACTTAAATTCAACTTAACCAACTTAAATGCCTTAAATTTCATTTTAAGCAGTTTAAGGAAATGGATGGTCTTATTTTTGTCTTAAATTACTTCTTAAGTCATACCTAACTAGCTTAACTGGCCATGGAGGGCTCTAAGACGGTTAAGTTTTTTTGGGTTTTCCTGATGGGCCCCCTGTTTTGGGTCATCGCGCGCGCATATCTGCTAACTCGGATCGTCCAGCAGTCGCCTCAGTGTGATATGGCTCTCGTCCATGATGACGACTTGGAACTTATCGAGGATGCTGTAAGCCTATTTACATGTCTATTGTGCTATCACCCTCACTCCTTTAGTTGATGGAAACCCTGAGGCCGGATGCATTAATTGGACACATCCGAAATCATGCGCCACCCATCTGGCAGATTCAGTGTGGTAAGTATTAATCAGAACTATTCTATGGGCCCCGTTTTGATAGAACTTATGCAAAGAACTTTCTCCTGCCAACAAGAGCGGGTCAGGAGATGAGGCAGTAATTGCTACGGTAGCGACCCTGTCCGAGGTCATGCTCGAGGAACGGTGCGAAGACCGGCGTAGGCTCAAAGATCCCCGTCTCATGGCTACCACGAGTGAACCAGACGATGGGATCTCACAGCTCATGTCGCTAAGAAACGCACCAACTTCCGTCACCCTCATCGATACTCACCCCTCAAAGACGACTTATCTTGAATCCACCAAAAGTACCGCCAAAGGTACACAGAAGTACAAGTCCCAACACTCGCTCTACAGCAGGTTCGTACCCTTCTCCTGCTATGCTACCAGCCTGTGGGTGAATACATGCTCCTAGGTTATCTATCGATCACATCCCCGATGATGTTCTTGTCGACATATTCTCTTTCTGTCGACCAGTTCCCAAAGTCGAAGACGAGGCTGACCCTGTACTTGCTTTTCAGTGGCACCGAGAACGCTGGTGGTGCACGCTCGTGCAGGTTTGCCGAAGATGGCGAATGATCATATTCACGTCGCCCTTGCAACTGAATCCTCGCCTTGTTTGTACATACGGCACGCCAGTAGCAAACATGCTGGCAAATTCACCCCCCTTTCCACTTATTATCGATTTCCCTTACGAGTATCACAACATCACCGCAGAGGATGAAGAGGAAATAATCCTTGTGCTCCAGCACCGTAATAGCGTGTGCCACATCCGACTTTCGATACCTGATCCGCATTTGCGGAAGCTCATTATGGCTATGGATGGGCAATTTCCGAACCTGGAGTACCTAAATATCACACCTCCCAGGCATGATACGAGCTTGATACTTCCCAAGACATTTCAAGCACCACATCTACGTGGCCTCGTACTGAAGAATTTTGCTCTTCTATCAATATCTCCCTTACTTACGACCGCAACGAGTCTGATCACACTCTCGCTTCGAAGGATCCACCTATCAGCCACCTTCAGCCCAAATGATTTGCTCCACCTGCTTTCACTCATGCCTCTGCTAACGCAACTCGAGATCTCATTCGACTCTCCTGGTCTCACCAGTGATCTTGAGGAGCAACTATTCAATGAACCGATCATGGTATACGTCACACTCCCTAGCCTTCGCCGGTTTGCGCTGGGGTGTGGTAGCGCTTACATGCGTGTGCTTCTTCGTCAGATTACCACCCCTCTTCTAGAAATCCTCGAAATCGAGTTCTTCCACAAGCCCATCTTGTCCACTCCACTCCTTCAATTTATACCCAGAGCAGAGAACTTCCGCTTCACTAATGCCACACTCACATTCTATCAGGAGAGCGTTTCTGTGAGGGTATACGGTGGATGGCCCGCGGTGCATTCCTGCTCTGTGAAGGCTACCTGCAAAAGCCTTGACAGGCAGGTAGCGTTCGCGGCACAGATTTCCAAATCTCTCAGCCCAGTATTCTCTGCGGTGGATTATCTTGCTCTAGAGTACTTTCTTCCCAAATGGGACAAAGAAACCGATCGTACAGGTTGGCGCCGACTTCTTAGTCGGTTCGTCAATGTAAAGACCCTTCGTGTGCCAGAAGGCCTCGTCGAAGAGCTTTCTGATTTCCTACGATCGGATGGTGGAGTACCACCTCAGAAACTGTTACCCGAGCTGAAGGTGCTCGAATATCCCGCGAGACAAGATGATGGCGACGCATTCATGCCATTCGTCAATTCACGCAAGATCGCAGGCTGCCCCGTCACTCTTGTCCGTCTTTAGCACGCCTCGTCTGGCGGCAGTCGTGAGCTGCGGTGCGTGGCGAGCGCCGCAGTGAGGGGCTAGCTGGGCGCGTCCACAGTATTTGGAACACGGCTTCGATGTATGCCATTTTCTCCTCACTCGAACTATCACCCACATCTCTGTCGGCTTTCATGCCCACCAGTCATGAACATCTCGCTCATTGAGGACGTCAGGACTCTGGATGACCCCCACATGGATGGCGCATTCATTGATATCTATTGGCCCGCATCGTTGCACATTCCGTGCTCATTCGCCCCTACTGGCCCCTTGGTTTCCTGGGTCATGAGCTTAACTACATCCCGTGTGGGTCGCTGGAACACTGGAACACACGGGCGAGTCCAAGAACGTCGGAGGATAAGGGGAGGGAGGGAAAGAGAAGTCAGATGTCCAGAGAATCCAAGGCAATCTCACTGACAGCGCGCGGGGCACATGCAGAGTAATAGAACGACTGTGCCAAACGAAATCAAGGCGCCAGACTATGAAACTCAGTACCGTTTTGGTCAGAAGGATCAGGGGAAGAGCTTAGAAGGGCACGCGAGGGATTTCAAGATCACCAGAGGGATTCCTACATTCCGACGAGTCGCAGCAAGGCCCTTTATAACATGCGAGCACGCTTGTATCTATGAGAGTACTAGTTTACCCGAAATCGAAGTAGGGGGAGAGTAGTAGTCGTCTTTGTAATGACTGCCCAAGAGGATGTGTTGGAATTCAAGAAGAATGTCTAGGACCAAATGATAAGAGAACGATTCAGAGTGCGAAGGGACAACAAGGAACCGAACCAGAGTGTGTAGCGCTCACATTGCGATTCGTGGGATGACATGTGTTGGTGTCATGCGATAGATTGCTTGGGGAATAGCGGGTGTGTCGGTGTACGCATGCACGCTTGTGCGGAGTACACCGCTTCTGGAGTGAGAAATGTAAGAAGACAAAAGCTGATCTACTGGCCAGGCACCATATCATAGACGGATTCCGGATACGTTGTAGCATGGTGGGGTGACCAGGGGAAGAACACGTTCCATCATCAACGGGATGGTCCAAAGCGGTCAAAGCGCAGCTGCAGTGCAAGAGAGGTTCAAGTCAGATAGAACATAGGCACAGTTGCAGGGCTTTCTGGAGTCACTGCTGATGCGACCTATTCTGGATGATTGGCCTGTTCGGCCTGGGATCTAACCAGCAAACCCCGAACTTGAGCTGCAGCACCCTCAAAAGAGGCGACGATTCACGTGCTTCAACTGCAACAGTAAAAAGTCTGAGTAAAATACCTGCGAGGTGCGCCTGCGCCCGGATGAACCGCCGTCTGAAGCATTGTTTTGTAGTCAGCCGCAGGTGTATCGTTGACCCCTTAAAGGTGTACATCACTCTGACGCTGACGCTGGAAGCGTCACTTCTTCCTTGGGTCTCGGGTCTCGGGGTTTGGATTCCGTCAGCACATCAATGATATACACTAGTATATATCCCGCTGGTGGTGTCATTTCCTCTACATAGTATTTTGGTAGACTCCGGAGGGAGGTGCTATGACTTCTGAATCGTCACCTAGGAGGGGGGGAGGCAGAGGACCATTCAATCGGATCAACAACTCCACACCAGGGAGTCGAGGAAACGTACCGCTGGTTCCTCACGTTCACCTTCTTCCGCCCCTTCCGCCAACACCGCCTGAATAGCGTCAATCACCTGGGCGTGGACCTCCTTCCTCGCCGCGACGACGCCAAAGTTCCTACCGAGCGTGCGCCCGAGGCCAAAGTCGAGTGGGAGCCCACGGGAATCAGAGATGACACCGCCAGCCTCTTCGACGAGGAGCGACCCAGAGGCGTGATCCTGCACAAGCACACACGCACGCACACCACACATACAAAAAAAAAAAGAAAAAAAAAAGAGAGAGGATGGCCGACATAGGGGGGACGACAGACAATGAGATGTGGTTTTAAACACAAAAAGGGTTGTGCGCAAAATCACAAAATCACGCACCCAGATCTTTTCCTCGTACCCACCACCACCGCCTCCTCCGCGGCCGCTGCCTGCAACTGGGAGCCGCAAATAGACGCCGCCACCGCCGTCGCCACGCGCGAGCGCGGCATATTTGGCCTGCGAGTCCATGCGCAGGGGGGCGGCGCGCACGCCGAGGCGGTGCGCGATGCGCGCGTTGGTGTCGAGCGCCGCGTGCGCCGGGTCGAACGACTCGAGGAAGGAGAGCTCGTGTAGCGCTAGACGGGGCATGCTCAGCCGCACCACTGATGCAGCAGCAGCACCGGAGGAGGTCGCGGTCGGAGGGGGCCTGAGAGGCAGCTGGTGCGCGCCGTGCCCGCGCACGGCGACGAACAGCGCGCCCTTGTTGTTGTTCTTGTCGTCGTCGTTCGGGGACGTCGTTGACGTTGAGCTAGTGGTGGTGGTAGTGGTGGGGAGGTTGGGGCAGCCTATGACGCCCAGCTCGACGCGTGCATCGACGAGCAACGCGAGGCAGACGGCATATTGCCCGCCGCGCAGGAAGCCCTTCGTCCCATCGATCGGATCGAGCGTCCACATCCCTGCAATTTTTTTTTTCAGAACAAGTTCCAGTTGGATGGAAAAGACAGATAAAAACGAAAACGTACGTCCAGAACGTCGCCCTCCGGCGTCAGCGCCCCTATCGATCGCCTTCAAAATCGCCTCGACGCCCCACCTTTTTCCAAGACCCCACTCTGCCAGTTCGCCATCGCCATCACCCGAAGCGGGATCAATGCCAAGAGGAAGTAGGGCGGGGGAAGAAGAAGAAGAAGAAGAAGAAAGTGGGGGCTGCGCCAAGACGTCGTCAGCGAGCTCAACGACACGCGCGCGGAGCACCTCGCTCTCTTTGGTCGGCGCGCGCAGATCGGCGGCGTCTTCCTCGCCGACGATGGGATCATCTGGAAAGGCGTGCGAGAGGATCGTGTTGATGACCGCTTGCGCGGAATAGTCGGCCACTTTTTATTTATTATAATAAGGAGAGAGTTGCCTTTGGGGACTGGTGCGCACCAGTTACGGGGCTCTTGTCGCCTTTGACGAGTGTCTCTCCCGCGACAAGCTTGTTAAAGACCGTTGTAGTCAACGCGCATGCCCGACGTACGGCGGCGATGGCCACTTGCTGCTCAAGGGCGAACGGTACGGGCATGATAGAAAGGAAGGGGAGGATACCGGACTGAAAATCGCTGAACTAATGGTGTTGCGCCCACAACCCGACATCAACTGCTGTATCACTGGCAGTGGCAACTTGATACAATAATGCGCTCACAGCTAAACCCTCCCCTCCCTCCCAAGTCTACAGAACAAGGGTAGAAAGACACAGACCGGACGTGATGGACTTTGGACACAAACACAGCACGATCCGGGCAAGCGAAGACGAGGCAAAAGGACGGCGGGAAAGGGAAAAAAAACGGTGAAAAAAAAGAGCAGATTGCTTGTTATTGAACAATTGCATGAGTAATGCCTGGACGATGGTGGATAATTAAAGGTAACACAGATGCGAGCTACGATGCCAAACTGGAGAGAAATGCATGACAGGAAGAAAAAGAGAACACCAAAGTGGGAGTGACACATAGCGGACGATCTATACTCGGTAATTCGCAAAATATGGATGTACGAGGGCGCGTTTTGCGGAGATGCGCTGGGCACTGTCATACGCGAGTGTTTGCTGCGAGACACATTCAGTTACGACAGATAAGAGGTGGAAAGATACCGGTACCTTGAGCAGATCGATTCCAGCCATGTCTAGATACGGGACCTGCTCGGCGAGGTCCTGCGATGACCACTGTGGGAACGTCGGCTTATAGTCTGGCAACTGCTTGACTCCCGGCCAAGACTCCTCATTTGGCGTGCCCAACACACTAGATGTCAAATTATGGGACCATTAACGATCTAGTCCCAAAAGAAGAGGACGCGCTCCCACATGGGTGCGGCGCACACAAATAGAAGAAGACTGACCGGAAGATCTTGAAGATTTGGTCGATTTCCGAGTCGCCCGGGAAGAGGGGGATGCCGCGCATGACCATCTCCGCAAAGATGCAACCAACCGACCACATGTCAATGGCCGTAGAGTAGTGGCGTGAGCCAAGCAGCACTTCTGGCGCGCGGTACCACAGCGTGACAACCTGTCAAATAAACGATTCCCGCCGATAGAATCTTTCGTATCCTAGCACTGGCAGAAAATAAACTGAGACACGTACCTCGTGGGTGTACGTGCGCATGGGAATGCCGAATGCACGCGCGAGGCCGAAATCAGCCAGCTTCAGGTTATTCCTCTTGTCGATGAGAAGATTTTGCGGCTTGAGGTCGCGATGTAGGATGCGGTGTGAATGACAATACAATAGTCCCGAGGTCAGCTGGTGCGTAAATTTCTGCACGTCGCAACCATCACCACGACAAATGTTTCATCAGTAACCGCAGTTGTCCAAGGGGGATATGAAATAAATGGAAAATGAAGTCCGCCCACTTGTACTTTGCACCATTAAGCCCTAAAGCCCGGGACAACAGCGGCGCCGGTGGCTATCCCGTGCCGAGCGCACGTGGAGTACGGTCATGTGATATGCACGGCAGCTGGCGCAATCAGTTCCGAAATTCCGAATATCTCGATCCGGAATCAAAAGCGGACCCTGATGCTGCGAGGGCTGATCGCCCGTGTGAAACGGGAGCAAATATAACACAAGGGAAAGAAAGAGAGAGGGAGGGAGGTTACGCTACCTGACAGAGCTCGAGAGAAAGTGGCGTGCCTTGCGAGTTGCCAGCCTCCATGTAGCGCTTCAAGTCGACATCGAGAAACTCAAAGACGAGGTAAAGCTTCTGATCAGCGTGGACGATGTCCAGCAGCCTAGAAATTACGGGGACAACAGTCAACCTTCCAGGCGGGTCAGCAAGCATGCGAATGGGCGCGCACCGGACAATGTTGTCATCCTTGAGCTCCTTGAGGAGCGAGATCTCGCGGATGGCGGTACTCGGCACGCCCTCGTCCTCCGCCTCGAGTCGGATCTTCTTAAGCGCGACGATCTGGTTCGTGTTGACGTCACGCGCCTTGTACACGACGCCGTACGTGCCTATGTGTGTGCGTGTATGTGTACCATAGGTAGGGCAATCCCGGCGATGTGTGTGTGAGTGGCGCAGACTCTCGATGAGGACTTACACGCTGAACGCACCTTCGCCTGTATGTCCGTGCAGACGTGGGTAAGCAATTCGTGGAGCGGGGACCAGAGGGAAAGCAAAACGCGCACGCACCGACTTTCTCTAACTTGGCGTAACTGTCCGAGGAAGGAGATGCCACAGTGGCGGCGTAGTTCGGATTAGCCAGGAGGGTGGGCAGGAAAAGCGTTGGGGGGGAACCCCAAGGAAGAGTACTCACCGATCCATGATTCCGTTTTGTAGATGGACAATATCCTCGCGCTGCGCGTGCGTGCGTGCGTGTGTGCGTGTGTGCAAGAACTTGTTCGGGCAAGCACTGAGGTGACTGAAGAGAGAAGAGACCCAAGGTATGAGTGCGCAAGGACAAGATGTGGCAGAGGTAGCGGCCAGAGGGATACTTTTGTCTTTGTTGAGGCTTGCACCTGAGCTTGTGTGCTTTGTGTCGTGCGTGGATTGTGTCGTGTCTGAAAGCGTCTGAACCGCGGATTTCGAGTGTTACGGCAGCTGTAGCGATCTTGGAATGTGTGAGAGAGTCACGATTACGCTCTTGAACTATGGTGCGATTGGGGAGAGTAAGGTGAAGGGATAGAGGAGGAAGAAGGGAAGAGGGAGAGAAAGGCGAACGCTTTATATAGGTATCGTGGATCGCCACACTTGTTGTGTGTGTGTGAGGGCGAGCGGGCGTTCGTCTCCTAGTCCTGAAATTCACCGCCGGATTATCTAAGCTAATTTCGCAAATCGCCAACATGTCAGTGTCAGTCAAGCCTTGACAAGTCAAGTCAACTAAGTCATCAAGCCAGATCCATCAGCTGCTCTGTTTGGGTAATAATAAAGGGACGGAGTTTGGTGGCGAACCATATTTTTTGTCATGTCGAGGAGGATGATTGCACGGGGTTTGACAGTCGGGAGCGATGTCTCGGATGCGGGCGTTGCATGGAATCTGCGCGTAAATGTACGTGTACTGTATATGTATGTACATATGTAAATCTCTATGCTCTATCCGTCTCTTCCCCGCCCGCCGCCATATATCAACGGACAATCCCATTCCACACTTGATTTGCCCTTCCATCCTCGGAGCGCGCATCGCACCCACAGGGCAGGAGCAGTGACAAATTCACCTTCCTCGCCCGTCGACCCAGGAAAACGAGTGGAAAATGGCAATTTGGTTTGGTCAAATTCGAAGGGCTCATGGGGAGGGAGGAAATGCGATGCTGCGCTTGCCGTTTCATTCCTTAGCCCAAGATGCCGTAGCGCCGAGAGGAAGCGGCACTAAGTTATTGTGTAGCCCCGAGCACAAGCGGCGCATTATGACGGTATTATCCTGATCTCAATCGTTACGCGTTCATGCTGCTTGATCAACTACTGTAGTACAGCCCCGGTGGTTCGAAATTGCCTGATATCCCAGTTGAGTATCGCCAACATGACTGGCGAACTCAAGAGGCTAGTCCGCATGTAGCTTGAAGGCTCCCCAGGCTCCCCTAGCCTACCCGCGGACCAGGGGCTTATCCTAGGCACGAGCGCGCGTGCCCCAGATACTGTAATGGCCTTCTGATCGTTGCAATTGCAGTCACCATACAAGAGACACCCGACTCCACGAAGACCTTTAGGCACCCGTGCTTTCCCCCCATTACCACAGATCATGGCTCTCGCACTTGCATTATGCGGGTCGTGGCCAAGTCGGGTCTTCCGGTCGTCGTGTCTGCGTCAGGTCGATGTATTGCCCTGGCCATGGGTCTTCACCTGTCATGCTGCATCAGTACGCGTGTGGAGCGATTTAAAATACGAATTCAAAAAGAAACCGCGACACAGGTGAGCTGGCAACCCCCCTCCAACAGAGGCTTCTAGGCGTAGGACCCCAAAAGGGGATATATCAAATAGGCCACGTCAACCCCCTGTCGTACACCATGCCGCCGGAAATTCCTCTAGAATACTCGACTCGGCATGTCATGACGGGCGGAATCCAGACGGAAAGAAATGCGCTATGCCGAGATGACGCACTCTTATCGATAATATTTAGCTCGCCCCCGTCATCCTCCTCTTCCTGTTCTTCCTCATTCGGATTCCACCGGTCCTGCGCCGCAAAGTTGGGGTCATTTGCGCGGTCCACTGCGAGATCGGCCAGCATCTGCGTGGTGGAGTCCTCCTTTTGTTTCTGCAGTGTCGCCTCACGCTGTGCACGTACACGCGCAAGCTCGGGGACATACTCCCTGCACGCAAGCCCGGGTAAGTCAAGTAACAAAGAGTAAGGGGGGAGGTGAAGGTAGGGACCTTTCGTATTCTTCGCGCGAGGCCTCTACGGCTTGGAAGAACTCGGTAACACCATCGCCTGTCGTGCTGGACACGCCTACTGACTGGGAAAAGGTGAAATCGCACGGTTAAACGGGAAATCACGAGGACCAACCTTGAGATGCTTGTAAAACTCATCCAGGACAAGACTCATGCTGTTCATAAGACTGTTCATGTATGTCGGTGCACCCTCGTCGTCGGTTGTGCTTTGATGTGTTGCGAGTGCTTCCTGGAATGCTTCGAAATCTCGCATCCATTCGAGGGCAAAGCCATGCGGCTCAACATCGATCTTGTTAAAGACGACAATGAATGGAAGCTTGGTCTTGTAGAGGATACTGGGGAATATGAGCCATGCTCGAAACAAGGCAAGGGATAGAGAGTGGCGGATGGCCCAGGCTGCTTTTCTGGCGACATGGTTCTCCGGGTGGCGTAGGGAACTCGCGGTGCGCGCGACAACGCAGATAACAAGCAGACTGGCCTCATGGCGAAAAAAAGGGATAGGGGATGGGACAATCAAAAACGACAGACCTGCAGGCGTAAAGCATATTCGACATGAAGGTCGCGGGTGCGACACTACGCGGGGTGTCGACTATGTAGGCGACAACAGTTGGAAGTGCAGATGCGACTGCGTCTGTAATAATTGCGCCAGACGCGGACCAGGTAAAAATTTCGATCTGACCAGGTGTGTCGATGATCACATAGCTAGATGGATGTGGAGCGCTGAGTGAGCGTGTCGATCCCTGTCTCAAGATAAGGGAATGGTGGCGCACTCTACTGTCTCTGCCCGCTTCTCGACGAGGTCGAGAACTTGGTCGAATTTGGTGGTGAAAAGATTAAGGGCGGTCAGGATACCACCGTTTGGCCCTAGATTGTACCTTCGAAGGACGACCTCAGCAGGGCTGTATGGTAGGGAAGAGAGCAGAGTGGAGCTGCGACTGCGCACTGCTTCATGACTTCATGGTAGTCTACCGTGTCCCGGATGTCGATGTTGGGCTCAAAGGGGATGTTCGTTACGGCGGGGTCGAGGTTGAGGATATATGGAGGAGCGGGTGGTATTCGTGAATGCAAGTGTGCATTTAATGTTTGGACGAAGGTGGACTTTCCTGAGCCGGCCATGCCAATGGCGATGATGCACACCGGTGCTTTCTTTGCGTTTGCGGACATGGCAGCGGGCGGGACGAGGAAGAGAGCGGGTGAGAGAGGGTGACGTGACTTTGAATAATTAAGACTCCGAGGAGCGATAAAGGAGAGCACGCAAGCCCAGCCCAGGAGAGCCCCGTCGTCCGTCTAGTACTGTTACCGTACAGTACTCGTCTTGCCTTTCTCAACCCTCTTGCTTATTTTCCCTTTTGCTTTCGCTTTCTTTCATGGACGACGATATCCAGTTTCTTGGCATCGTATCCCCCATCTCTCCCAACAAATCCTCTTATCCTCATTCCTCCCAACTTCCCATGCAGCCCCCCGCTTCGGGTGCGTCCTCTGCTCTGCAGACTGATGACACCCACAACGGTGTCCTGATATATCCCCTCATAGGCATAATGCTCGTCATCCCAAAGTCCGGTGACGAGCCCACCCAGACCCTCAGGTTCCTCAAATCTCGCTCCGCCGTCATCCACATCGGTCGAGCGTCTTCCTCCGTCGTAGACGCAGACAAGTCACCAGATAGTATCCAGTTTCGCTGCCCTGTGATAAGCCGCAGACATGCAAAGCTCATGTTTTCATCCGGACATGTATGTCTCCTTATTCTTCGCCCCCCCCCCCCCCCATCAGCGCATGACTCACATTATTGTATATGTACAGGTGTACATCGTCGACCTACACTCCCATCATGGCACCCACCTCCTCAGACGGGATGAGATTGTGCCTTGCCCTATTGTCCCCGATGTCCCGATCGCTCTCCAGGACGGCGACACGCTGACCTTTGGCAAACCGGTCGGAAAAGAGCCGTATCTGGTTTCCCCGGTAACGGCCAACGTCATGCTCATCTACGACACCGAGGCCGTCCTGAGCCCACCGATTTCCCAGCCAGTCATTTCCCTCGTTGACTCTCCCATCCTGCCTGCCACCCCAATAAAGGGTAAGGAGCATGCCGAGGCCCCGAAGCCATCATCTTCCAATGCCGGGCGCTACGGTCTCTTCGGCCCGCATTCTCCCGCTTCCTCCCTGCCATCTTCGCCCGGGTCCTCAGACGAGGACTTTTCTCAGAGTGACATAGATGGTGAGGAAGACGACGAGGAGGACGACTACCTCGATCCGCCGGACGAGTATCCCAGTCTGCCCTTTGGCGGTCATGGCCAAGCCCAGAGCACGGGCGCCTGTTACGCTTCTCTACCCTCCCTTCATGGTCTCGGCCTGCTCGCCTCGCGCCATGTGATGATGCATCACGCCCCCCATACACAAATTCCTGTACACGCTCCTCACACGCCCTTGAACACGCACACTCAAATGGCTCCTTCTATAACCCTCGAGCGTAGGTCCTTCATCGACCCATGGTTCGATTGCACCCAAAGAGCCAACACTCAAGGTCCCGCAAACGTGGGCCTCGAACCTGGCGCCGACGAGCCCATGGACATTTCACGTCCAGCCTCACCGCTAAATGCCAATCTCTTGCATGACGTCCCCGAGGTCGTCATCGAACAGGCCTTTGCCTCTGTTGCTCAGACGGAGACGCATATCAATCCAAACGCCGGAGATCCGTCGATTGTTGGGGCCTATCCCGGTTCGCCGGTTCGCAGTGCCATCGTGTCGCCGTGGGAGGATGTGGAAGAGTCACCTCAGCAGCAGCAGGAATTGTGCCATCCCCAGGGGCAGCTAGAGAATGCTTCCCCTGCAACTGAGGGGACTGCCCCGTCATCCGTCATCGTAGAGGCCTCTGAGAGCTCCGAGCAGCTCGCTGAAGATGTCGCTTCGGACATCGATGCGGATGGCGAAGCTGATATCGACCCTATCCCTACCACAAGCACAAACACGGGTCCATCGGCTCCCCTCGAGCCGGGTCCGCTGCTTACGCCTGCGGTCACTAGTGTACCCCAGCCTTTGAATATGCATGCTGTGGCAGGGGCTAGCGCTAATACCACCTCGGGCATGACCATCGACGCACGCCTCACTTCGCTTGATAAGGCGCTCGTCAATCTCTGGGTGCGTGGCTTGCCTCGCAGGTTCGCTTCTCTTTCCTCACTATGCTTACCCTTGACTCCAGGGTAATGTCCTGCGCATGCAAATTGCACACCGCAAGACACAGACTGACCACAAGGTGCTCTCTGACCGCACTGACGCACTCGCGGCCCGTGTCGACGCGGTGCAGGCCGACCTTCGTGGCGCCATGCGTGACGATGATGAGGTAGAGGCGCTGAGAACTCGCGTGCAAACGGCCGAGGACTTGCTCGCTGGTCTGCAGGGCCGCCTATCGGCTGCGGAGGTGGCACTCGCCGAGGCGAAGGCGCAGGCCGAGGCGCAAGCGCAAGCAGTGGAGCAGGTGGCTCAGCCTGTCGCGAGAGAGGTAAGTCCATGTACGCACGCGCACAGTGCGCTGTGCGCTCATGCGGCGCAGTTGTGTGTCCCTCCCGCTTCGGCGACGAACACGACCATGCAGACCACGCCGACTCGTAAACGCAAGCGCACCGAGGACAATGGTGATGGTGACGAAGACGACAATAATGCTGTTGTTGAGGACGAAGAAGATGAACAAGGTAATTCCGAGCGAGCACGCCCCGCGAAGGGCCAACCAAAGAAGCGAGCTCGCCGATGCGCACGCGCGGCAGTGCACACGGCCACGGCTGTAATCGTCGGCGCCGTGGCTGCATGGTCCACCCTCGCGTTTGTATGAGATGTGCGAAAGGATACGATGAGAGAGAGAGAGAGAGAAAGGTTCGTATCACCATTCCGGTGTTGTCATTCATGTTGTGCGTGTGTGTATCGCTATACTGTGTTGGGTGAGCAGAACAACCCACCACCACCCCACCGCCCCCGATTCCATCCAGCCTGGTCTTGAGTCTAGGACTTTTTTTTTCGTTCGTCTCACTTTTGTTCTTGCACCATTGGGGTTGGGGGTGGAGGGGGCAGTCAGTCAACGGATGCCTATGGCTTCTGCGTATGTATGTATTCTATGCAGTGTGTACGGAAGACGAAAGACTCAATTGAAAGAAACAAATGAAAAGAAATTAACAGTTTTCCCTTTTACGAAGCATGCATATGGGGTGCGACAATGACATGCGCTATTCTAATAAGTTGAAGAGAGTGGCGGCAGTGGCGTATTTCAGATTGATCAGATCGTGAGCAGAGCACGCGCAAAGTGGAGTACGTTTGAATCTCCTTGACACCTTTTTTCTTTCTACGGAAATGCGGCTGACTGACTGAACTCATCGTATTTTTCTCTCCTATTGTTCGCTCGCTCTCTATTTGTGATGTGATTGATACATATCTATGATAGGCGAGTGCGCGTTCGTCCCGTCCATGATAGGCGCCGTCGTCGTACGGGTATCGCGCTCATGCTCATCAGACGCTTCGCTTATCGAACAGAACAAGCCACCAAAAATTGGACTTTTTTTTTTTTCGTGCGAGTTTCTCCCCCCCCAGCCAGCCCTGATTGTCCCTGTCCAGTCAAGTTCTTTAAGCTTTCTCCATTCCCTTTTTTCCAACCCAATTTGTTTTTTTTTTTTTTCATCCAGGGTGGATATGGGTGGACAGGACAGGACAGTGTCGACAGCTCGTGGGCGACGATGGCCGGTGGAATGGTGAATGGTTTTGGCGTGCTACTAGTGGTGGTACATACAGTACGTCACTCCATCATCATCGCATACATACAGTTCACCACTTCGCCGCCACCTGTGCCCTTGTTAACCCCGCCACTCACCACGGTGACTGATACAAGTACACGGCGCATGATCGCATGATCCTCTTTCTTCCCACGTCCTTGGACTTGGTATATACTGTATATATATTTAAAAAAAAATCCTGATTGCTGGTTCCAAATACGCCTCGCCCGCACAGTTCGCTTTCCTCGAAGTCTGTCTGTCTCCGGGCTTGGATTGAACTGGGCGGACAGTGAAGAACGTACAGTATCTGTGCATGGGAGAGGTCTCCCGTTTTTGGTGGTGGCTGGCTAGGCAGTGCATAGCAAAAAGATTGTTTCTCGACGTCTTTGAGGAAAAACTTACAACATATTTGAGGGTGTGTGTGTGAGTAAGTTGGCCCTGGTCCGGTCCCTGGCTACGCTCCTTCCTATGGAGGACATATTCGTTGGTCGTATTGGTGCTTCAATCCTATCATCATCATCATCATCGTTGTGTTCTGCTGCTGTCAAATTTTTTCCCCACTCCTTGACATTCACGGAGACCGGTCTCCGATTGGGTGAGCGAGATTGGACAGTTATCGAGTCATCCTCGAAATCGTCTGATTCCGTTATCCGTCCTGCAGCGGCGACTTCTTGTGTGTTGCAATCCGGTTCTGGCCTGTCTGTGATTTCTCGGCAAGTGCATTTGATAATGTATGCTTCGCGATGCTGAGTATAGTATGCAGTCTATTTCGGTGAATCAGAGATCGTGTCGTTATAATGACATCATCATGACACTACGGTTCAGCATCGTATGGTGGTAGTCTCCGGTGCAGAATGGCCCAGCTTGGGCTGCAGTTAGCACAACTCATGGTCGTAGCCCGCGTCTCGAACAATTCGCCAGCTATGTGGTCTCGTACAATCCTCTTGTGAATTTCTGATGGCGTCTGAAAGAAAGGCAATGACCCGTTTGAATTGTGAGAAAACGCGGCAGGACCTCTGTGGCTACGATACAGCAATCCTTGCCAGGATGCATAATCACGAGCCCTAGCTCTCGTCATGGCGGTCCGACTCGATCAGTCATCCAGTGAGAGTTGAGTTATCGCTGAACCCGTCAGGGGCGAGGACGTCAGCTGAAAACGGTTCCTTGAGGAAATCGTCGGGGAGAAGTGGGAGCTAGGAGCTCAGCCAGAATCCGCGGAGTCCTTTTCGGACCATCTAGAGAGATTGGATGAAGCCGCTCTAGATTCGAGCAGCGCGCACACTCTGACATGGCAAGGAGGTACACGAAGGGATACACACCGAGATAGGACGCGATTTCAAAATGACTGAGGTGTTCCAAGCTATACTAGAGGTAGTGAACAAAGGTCAGTAAGTGCGGCCAACAGTGTTGACGCGACGGCTGGGGGAATCAGAATGGCGTTGCCGTCGCGGGTACTCCGACGCGTCCTGTTCTAGTTCTGAGCGTAAGAGGAACGCTCACTTTAATTGGGAAGATACTCCCCTTTCCGTGCCGCGCGATAATAGCAAAGAAATCCAACGATCGAGTCGACTGAGCGGGGAAAGTCGGGATGTGGAGAGTGGCAAGAGCGCCTCTCATGCATGTTGACCTATTTCCATAAGGCTAAGGCTACATGAAGCCGCCAACCAACGGTCGTCAGTCGTGACTCCGCCAGTATGTGCCATTCCCCACCTTCCAACCCCGACCTTCAATCTGCCGAAAGAATCGGCCAAGGTGCGCCGAGCTGTGAGTACCTACGCTGGAGGTACGCTCCCCTCTACTATTTTATCAGCTTGTGAATAAATACGGCCCACCGCCGGCAATAACAGACCCAATCGTACACCTATGCTCATTCTCGACAACGATTCGCTTCTCAATATTTTCTATCTCTGTCGGCCAATTCTGTTAGATGAAGACGAGGTGGATGAATCCCGTATTTTACAAGGGGGAGAATGGGACCGCGAACGCTGGTGGTACAAGCTCGTACAGGTTTGCCGGAGATGGCGGTACCTCATACTCGCGTCACCAAATCGTCTCGGTCTTTGCTTGGTTTGCACCTATGGGACGCCGGTAGCGGACATGTTGGCACACTCACCTCCCTTGCCTTTCATTATGGATTACGTGGACGAAGGTCGCGAAGTGACTACGGAAGATGAAGAAGGAATACTGCTCGCCCTCCAGCATCGTGACAGGCTCCGCCGCATCCGCCTCGGGCTCCCTGCTTCAAATTTACGGACACTTTTGGCGGCCATAGACGAGGCATTTCCAATGTTGGAGTATCTGTATATCGAGCCTCTGACCAAGGACGATGAGGACGTGAAAATTCCTGCAACATTTCAAGCACCAGATTTACGCTACCTCTCACTGAGAAACATCTCCTTTCCGATAGGATCTCCATTACTCACGACTACCGCGGGCCTTACCACTCTCTCACTCGACGATATCCCACTCTCTGCCTACTTCCACCCAGGTGATCTGCTCCGACGGCTTTCTCTTATGCCGCAGCTGGAGACACTGGGTATCCTCTTTAACTTCCCTGTTCCCAACCGCGATATTCGGAGGCAGTTATCGCAGACCCCGGTCACGACCCACATCACATTGCTGAACCTTCGTTGGTTTGGGTTCAAAGGTGCTAGCGCTTACTTGGAAGCACTTCTCCCTCACATCACCACCCCTGTCCTCGAGAAGCTCCAAATCATGTTCTATCACCAGCTTACCTTTTTCATTCCACGTCTCCCGCAGTTTATGAGCACTGTAGGGAACTTCAGGTTCAAAAGTGCCAGGTTCAGGTTCAATGGATGGGGGTTTTCCGCGGAGATGTATCCCCGTGAAGGGGCCAGGGCGTATGCCCTGTACATGGAACTTATCTGCGGACATCTCGACTGGCAGGTGGCGTCCGCGGCGCAAATCTTTGACACACTTAGGACTCTGTTCTCTGCGGTGGAGTATCTAACTGTCGAATCTAGGAGGGACTTTACATCGTTGGAGTGGTGCAATAAAGCCGACCGTACACAGTGGCGCGAGCTTCTTCGGCCGTTTAGCAATGTGAAGACCCTTCATGTGGACGATGGGCTCATCAGGGAGCTCTCTCGCTCTCTACAAATAGATGATGGAGAATCACCCATGGAGCTGTTTCCCGAGCTGAAGGAGCTCTCATACAGTACAACCGGCGATTTGGGCGAGATATTCACCCCGTTTATCAATGCCCGCCAGAACGCAGGCCACCCTGTAATTCTCGTTCGTCGTTGAACATGCATCGATCGAGGATAGTCGTGAGTCCGCGGAGTGCTGCGAGCGCTGTGAGCGAACAGCTTGGTTTTGCACAACCTCGATACTTGGGACACGGCCCCGCATGGGAATTCGGAGCTGTTCTTTGGCCGCTTGGACTACGGCTCCGCATGGATCGATCATCCCTATTGTTACTAGTCGGAGATCATGATGCCGAACGCGCCCTAGCAGCGCAAAAGCAGATGACTTCTTTAGTTACTGTAATAGAAGTCATTTCACTGAAGGCCTACTGCCACGGAGTAACAAGGCAAGGTGTCCGTCCGAGTTCATCAATGCAGTCACGTGAAGATTCGGAAACTCAAATTTGAACTCGTCCAACTCGCGCGCAACGCGACTCAACTTGATTCGTCGACGCGTCGTAGTATTTCTCGGGGCAGCAATGGATACCAGAATCAGGGAAACAAGATGGAATATTGGCGAGCATCACACCTAAGCTTTTGTACTATTCTAATTCTGGAATCGCAAAGATTCGGTGGCGGGGTGCTGGATCAGTTCAGTTCTGGGACAAGCTTGGAAGCTGTGACCCAAAACTGAAGGAGAATAGTGAGTCATGAGCTTAATCACTAAATCATTTAAGCTCATTTTCATTTGCTGCAGTCGAACATCTGCGGGAGAAAAACTTCGAGTCGAGCCAATTGACTGTTGAGACGCTGTCTCGAGGGCTAAACCCAAAAAAAGTCGACTATGGTCCTGTGTTAAAGATGGCGGCAGATTACTTTACTCATCTTGGTGTTGCATGTAAGCAGAATTCCCGATCGCCTTAAACGCCTGATAAAACCAATGTGGTAGTCATGAATCCGGGAGGACGAAGATCTGGGACAGGCACTGAGTCTTCTGTTAGTGAAATCGTCAACAATGAGACGGACGAGCTCCTTCAGCAAGCCAACGAAGAAGGTCTTTGGAAAATGAAAGCAGAAGGCTTTAAAGGCATCGGTGCTCATATATTCATCTCCGAGCCATACCATCTTCCTAATCTCTGTACCGAGCAGTCATTTCGACGTGATGGGATAGCCTGTCTGTTGACGGGGCATGAATTTAAACCTTTCAATCGTCGTGGAGTTCGTCCCGCTCTAGCGCACGTCGTCCCAAATTCTGTGCACGGAAAGGTTTGCGTAGAACTATTGGGTTTACCATTATTTTCCTCATGACTTGGATTTAGCCTGACACTCTAAAGTGTATTGCTATGTTTGGCGGTGCCATCACAAGAGATGTCGTGATGAACCATCTGAATAGCATCGGCAATGTCATGAATATGGAGCTCAATGCGCATGGCGCTTATGATAACTCTAAGTGGGGAATCGAGGCAGAAGAAGAGGGCGGAGAGGTGCGATTTCGTTAATCCCGTGTGATTTCGTTATCCCTCATCGTCGTTCCTCATCTATGGACTAGGTCAAATATTTCTTTCGAACGAACCCCACTGTTCCTCAGAAGCGAGGTCCAGGATTCATCACTTTGCGGGAGGGCGATGAAATTCAGTTCGGACGAGGACGCGAAGGCGAGCAGCTTAACAAAGGGCCCATCCCGAGACTTTGTAACCTTCAGCTGGCTGTTGCTCGAGTTATGAAGATGAGTGGCGCCGCTGATATAATCTTGGAGTGGAAACGGCAAGCAGATGACGAGGGTTTTCCTCGTCTCTTCATTTCTCCGAGGAGTTCTGTGATATGCTGGATGCCAAACTCTTTCTTTCTGGCAGGGCTGTGGTTGCATAGTTCTCTCTTCATGCCTGAGCATCCGTCCCCATCTCCGCCACCCCCCCCTCTGCCACTGCACCCCCCTCCACTACCGCCCCCTACTTTGTGTTCGGGTCCGCACCTCCATCCCGGCCATAGAAGATTTCGTTGTTGTATTTCGCACTCGTGCTAGAGGGTCCGCCTCGATGACAGTCGCCAATAGCATAAGAAGCGAGAATTGAGGCTTTCAATTTGGCGTTCGTCTGTTGGCGGCCTGGCACAAGTTCCGTCTCCTACAGGGAACACCAGTGGGGATGGACCATTAGCCGAGGCCACGGCCACACATCCAGTGGAACGGCACGCCAGTACTACAAGAATGAGGAAATCCACGAATTCCCTCCCAATACGATACCTGCTGCACAGATCCTCCACGGGGGTGAATGGGCGGAAAACTTCCAGCCACTCCATGTCATCTAGTTGACGAACAGAATTTCAACGGATCATAAGCCACTCCACATGAGAGAAGATAGGCAAAAGTTCGTTCCATAGCTGAGCCATCGATGAGACCCACCAATCTAACGTGTCATATCCAGCTCCCAGTTGTAGACAAGTCAGTGATGCAATGGAAATCTTGACGGAGCAAGGTAACAACATCATATAGTACGCTCGGCTGAGTGGCCTGAGCTTCTCTGGGTGACCGACGACCTGGTGGAGTTGTGGGATGAGCCGGTTAATAGGCCTCAGCGCAGCGGCTAGTCAACGAGAACAAGCTCGTACAAGACCTAGGGGCCTGGCTCCGGGCGAGAAACAGAAGTACCGATTTCGTTTATTTCTCTCCACAGCCACAATACAGGTGAACAAGGAACTTAGCGGAACTCATTCAGCTCATTTTTCTATGTGCGGCAAGTCAAGTCAAACAAGTGGTGGGTCTGCCCCACATAGAGGTATACAAGGAGGCGATACACTTTGCTCTAGGCAGGCACCCACTTCTCTCCGTGAGAATGTTTATGGCTTCTGGGCGTCTGTTGTACTGTATCCCATTTCAGCATCCCAATCCTCAACCCTATGTCGACGCCCCTATCAAGTTGTACACACCACGCGACAGTATGTCGAAGGAATTCGTCGACGTGGGGACCCAGACTGAAATGCCGGCTTGGAGTCTCTCTCGCGACCGCGACCTATGGTCCCTCGCCAATTTCGCTCACCCGTCACCTCATTTATACAGGAGCAATGACGCGCGAGGCGAGCGCCAGCGGGACCATCATCCACCTCTGAAGATCAAGCTGACGGGATACCGTTTACTCAATGTGACTAATACTGGCCTCTGTGACCTGGAAAGCGCTATTGTATTACTATGGACACTCGATCCCTACGGCACTCTGATTGGTTGCCGGGACATTTCTGGCCGTCATGTAGACTTTCATTTTAAAATCTGGGATGGGTTTCGTCGGGCTGATGGTGCTCAGATTATACTATGTTGGGTTGCTCAACGACAAGCAACCAGGGGTCTGCCTGGCTTTCTTCCAGGTCGATTGGGCCCTTCCCATTCCGAACTTCGTATGTCGTTCCGAAGGTGGGCGCATCGATTGCTGTGGTACTTTGGTGAAAGGTACCACTGAATGTACGTGCAGTGTATCTCTTTCTTTTATCCAGCTATGGCACTGCTACGATTTGCGCTGGATGTCAGACGGGCTGCCGGGTGTGGGCAGCAAGTATGTGGCCCATGTGCTGCTACCGTCAGACATGCACTCCTTGTGGCTATTATGGAGATTAGCTTATGCATACTCGCAACGCTGCGACAATTTACGAAGGTACTAGGTCTTCGAGGTGAGGATTGCATCGTGGTACCTAGCCGTAGTGAAATGAATGGTGGCCTCTTACTAATGCCTGGGATGGGGGTATTTGCTACAGGTGAGTGTCGCAATACGATCGTGACCAATGGATGAAAGCGTGCTCATGACCATCGCTTGTATCGCTCAGACTCTCTTGCGTTTGGATTTTTGGGAGGAATGACTGTTGTAAATCTGCTATGTGGATATTCTTCGAGAATTCCCGCAACCCACATTACGTATTGTTTGTGTGTGGTGTAGTGATTTTCATTTTCTACTCACATCCCTTCCTAACTAGTAACCCATCTACGCCAGTGCGGAGGCATTACATGTAAATCACTCCATGGTACAACTTGCGGCGTGTACCCCCATAAGGGGGCTAGGATGTTTAACTTCGACTTGCATGTCACCTGCAGTCACCTCGACTGGCAGGTAGCATCCGCAGCGCAGATTTTTAATGCGCTCAGGACAGTATTTTCTATGGTGGAGGACCTCACCCTCGAGCATTGGAGGTACTTCAAATAGTTGAAGTGGTGCAATGAAGCCGACCGCATGCAGTGGCGCGAACTACTTAGGCCGTTTAGCAAATTGAAGACCCTTCATGTGGGCTATGAGCTCATTGAGGGGCTCTCTCGTTCTCTGCAAGTATACGATGGAGAACCACCCATGGAACTGTTGCCAGAGCTGAACCAGCTCCCATATGCTGCAGCTGCAGGCGACGATACTGTTGACGCATTCACCACATTCATTAATGCCCACCAGAACGCAGGCCGCCCCGTGACTCTAGTCTGTCGTTGAACATGCAACGTTCGAGGATAGTTGTGAGCCCGCGGTATGCTGCGAGCACCGTGAGCGAGCAGCTTAGTTTGGCACAACCTCGATAGGCCCCTGTGTGGAATTCACAGAGCTGTTCATTGGCTACCTGGACTACTGCTTGTCCATACGCCAGGTCTCATCCTCACCTTATTCCAGCTTGCATCGTCACACACCTTATACTTCTCTTGCCTCATATCTTGGCTTCTCCGCACCGTCGACTACACCCTATCACTCTACATCATCTTGTCCATAGTCATGGGCATTCTATTCTGTCTGAGACGGGATGATATTACGTCCCGATGTGTTGAGTATAATTCTATTACCATGGTGTCTATCATACTTCCCAAGCTCAAATTGTTCGCGGCGACTGCCCCGTGCCGTTCACATTATCACCCTCGTCTAACGGACAGTCACGGTAGTAGCTTAGAAGCAGCACAAAAGCAGACCGATTTTCTCGAGTCACTGTAATAGAAGCATTTACACGGAAGGACTCAATGGATTTGAGAGTTGGGTCTGGAGAGCGGCCCAGGCCAGCGCTAGTGTAGCTAGGTTGGTGGCTGCAAGGATGGACAGCGTCCAGATATCAAGGGAGATGAGTGATACTTAGAAAGGTGAGCGAGAATGTGAGAAAAGGGGGACACCCTATGGACAGCAGTTCCACAAACGCAGTGCCATGACAAACAAGAGACGAGAGACGAGAGACGAGAGCGCACGAAAAAGAGAAGAGAAAGGGGAACACACTGGGATTCGTGAAGACTGATTATTATGCCATCCTCAAGGGAGGCTTCCTAAATACAAACATCCCTAAAGAGTTCCAGAAGTACTGAAAGAGTAGTATCAATGTATGCGTTGTTGTCATACAGGAGGAATGGTAAGAAAAATTGTTAGTAAAATGTCAAGAGAGGAGCTAAAAGACTGTATAGTACGGGCATACTGGCGCCGTACAGTTGCGACTGCATTGATAGTCGTTATCTAAGTGAGAAGAAAAAAGGTAATTAAAAGGGGAAGGAGAAAAAGGAATGCTGGGGGCTAGGGTGAGAGACGATCCAATTACAGTAGCTCGCAGGTGTCATGCGCCGGTGGTCAAGAGTCCAGAGGTGGAAGGAGGCGGCGAGAAAAGGCTGCCTTGATGGTGGGAATCAGTGTGATTTCACAGCTATTTTGCACCGGTCGTTGAGGGGAAGATGAAGGTGAGGAATTGAACAAGTTGGTTGCGTGGCTATAGGCGCTCCGACGCAGCTGATCCGTTCTGATCCGTTCTTGGATCCGAGGCCTACCTTACGCTGGGTGCCTCAGTTGGCATGTTGATCAGTTCCTAGACGTCTTTCTTTCTAACCAATCAACATCTGTCAACCCTGACATGGCTTACCTTCAATCCGCTGAAAGATTTGACCAACTCGAAGGCGCACCGAGTCACGAGCCCCAACACTGGAGGTACGCTCCCTTCTCCTGCTACTTCTAGGGTTGATCAACTTGTGAGTAATTACCGCCCACCTGCTGCAGTCCACACAATACGATCCACATCCTCAACAATGATGTACTTCTCAACATATTTTATTTCTGTCAGCCGCTGCTCTTGAACGGAGATGAGGTTGGCACTGCACGCATTTTACAAGGAGGTCAATGGATCCGTGAACGTTGGTGGTACAAGCTTGCGCAGGTTTGCCGAAGATGGCGATACCTCATCCTTTCATCAACATCTCACTTGGGTCTTTGTCTTGTGTGTACTTATGGCACACCAGTATTAGACATGTTGGCACATTCACCTCCCTTGCCCATCATTTTGGATTACGTTGACGAACGTCGCCTGGTGAGCACGGAAGATGAAGAGGGAATATTGCTTGCCCTCCAGCATCGTGACCGGGTCCGCCGCATCCGCCTTCATATGTCTGTTCAGGATTTGCGGAGGCTCGTCGTGGCCATACACGACGAATTTCCGATGCTTGAATATCTGTATATCGAGCCTCCGGCCAAGCACAGTATGGGCTTGACACTTCCCCAAACATTCCAAGCACCACACATACACCACCTCATACTATTAAGCTTTGCCTTTCCAATAGGATCTCCACTACTTGCGACTCCCATGAATCTCGTCACACTCTCACTTCAAAACATTCACCCGTCTGCCTACTTCCACCCAAATGCCTTGCTCCAACGACTTGCACTCATGCCCCTGCTGGAGACACTCCGAATTACCTTTCACTCTCCTCTTCCTAGCCGTGATGTTCAGAGGCAGTTGTTGGATACCCCGATCACGACTCACATCACACTGCCAAATCTTCGCTGGTTTGGGTTTGGGGGTATCAGCGCCTACTTGGAAGCGCTTCTTCCTTGGATCACCACTCCTCTCCTCGAGAAGCTACAAATCAAGTTCTTCCACCAACTCACCATTTCCGTTCCACGGCTCCTGCAATTCATGGACAGAGCAGATAACCTCAGGTTTAGCAGCGCAACACTCCTGTTCTATAATGAGGGTGTCTCTATCAGGATGTACCCTCATAAGTGGGCTAGGGCGTATGCCTTCTACTCGCATATTGCCTGCAAACATGTCGACTGGCAGGTAGTATCCGCAGCACAACTTTTTAATACGCTCGGTGCTGTATTTTCTACTGTGGAGTACCTCACTCTCGAGTATTGGAGGTACTTCATATCGTTGGAATGGCGCAATGAAGCAGACCGTACACAGTGGCGTGAACTCCTTAGGTCGTTCAGCAATGTGAAGACCCTTAATGTGGACCATCAGCTCATTGAGGGGGTTTCTCGTTCTCTGCAAGTACACGATGGAGAATCACCAATGGAACTGTTACCGGGGCTAAAGGAGCTCTCATATTCTACAGCCGCAGATGACAATGCTGTTGACGCATTCACCGCATTCATCGATGCCCGCAAGGACGCAGGCCACCCCGTAACTCTAGTCCGTCTTTGAACATGCATCATTCGAGGATAGTTGTGAGCCCGCGGTATGCTGCGAGCACTGAGCGAGCAGCTTAGTTTGGCACAACCTCGATACTTGGGATACCGCCTCCACACGGAGCTGTTCATTGGCTGCTTGGACTACTGCTCGTGCATACGTCATGGATCGATCATCCCTATTGTTACTAGTAGGAGATCCCGAGCACACCCCACATGAAAGGCAGCCCTCGTACCCGCTTGCATTGTCACGTACTGTACCTTCCATTTTCCACCTCTCTTGCCTCATGGCTTGGCTTATCCGTAGCGTTGACTACACCCTATGATGATAATGTAAACTATTGTTGCATCTAGTTCATCTTTTCCAGGTTATAATAATGTCTCAGCCATGATAATTACATTATAGATCACTGTATGTGCTTGAATAAATCTTTCTCGTGGCGGCTGCCCCGGGCCGTTCACATTGTCACTCTGTCAAGTCAACACGTATTCCCATGACATGGCTTATCTCGCTCCTCCTTCCTCTCCAGACCTCACCTTCAATCTGCCGAACGATTTGACGGTGCACCGAGTCACGAATACAAATGATGAAGGTATGTTCCCTCCTCCTGCTACTTGTAGGTTTGATCAACTTATGAGTAAATACGGCCTACCTGCTGCAGTTCTTCATAGTACACCGATTCACACCCTCAACGACGATGTACTTCTCAACATATTCTATTTCTGTCAACCGCTGCTCTTAAACGGAGATGAGGCTGGCACTGCACGCGTTTTGCAAGGAGGTGAATGGATCCGTGAACGTTGGTGGTACAAGCCTGCGCAGGTTTGCCGAAGATGGCGATATCTCATCCTTGCATCACCATCTCACTTGGGTCTTTGTCTTGTGTGTACTTATGGCACACGAGTGGCAGACATCTTGGCACATTCACCTCCCTTGCCCATCATTTTAGATTACGTTAATGAACGTCGCCGGGTGAGTACAGAAGATGAAGAGGGAATACTGCTTGCCCTCCAGCATCGTGACCGGGTCCGCCGCATCCGCCTTCAGGTACAGGATTTGCAGAGGCTCCTCGTGGCCATATGCGAGGAGTTTCCGATGCTTGAATATCTGTACATTGGGCCTCCAGCCAAGTACAGTACGGGCCTGACACTTCCACAAACATTCCGAGCACCGCATCTACGCCACTTCGTACTGTCAAACTTTGCCTTTCCAATAGGATCTCCATTACTTGCGACTCCCATGGATCTCGTCACACTCTCACTTCAAAACATCCACCCTTTCGTTTACTTCCGCCCAAATGCTTTACTCCAACGACTTGCACTCATGCCTCTGCTGGAGACCCTCCAGATTACCTTCCACTCTCCTCCCAGTGATGTTCAGAGGCAGTTGTTGGATACCCCGATCATGACCCACATCACGTTGCTAAATCTTCGTTGGTTTGCGTTTGGGGGTACTAGCGCTTACGTGGAAGCGCTTCTTCCTTGGATCACCACTCCTCTCCTCGATAAGCTCCAAATCAAGTTTTTCCACCAATTCACTTTTTCCGTTCCACGCCTCCTGCAATTTATGACAACTACCGAGAACCTCAAGTTTAGCAGCGCAACGCTCGCATTCTATAATGAGGGTATCTCCATGAGGGTGTACCCTCACAAGGGGGCTAGGATGTTTGCCTTCTACTCCTATGTTACCTGCATATACCTCGACTGGCAGGTAGCATCCGCAGCACAACTTTTTAATGCGCTCAGGACGGTATTTTCTATGGTGGGGGACCTCACACTCGAGTATCGGAGGTACTCCATACCGCTGGAGTGGCGCGATGAAGCTGATCGCATGCGGTGGCGCGAACTTCTTAGGTCGTTCAGCAATGTGAAGAGCCTTCATGTGGACGATGGGCTCGTCAGGGAGCTCTCTCGTTCTCTACAAATAGATTATGGGGAGTCACCCCTGGAGCTGTTGCCCGAGCTGAAGGAGCTCTCATACATTGCAAGCGGCGATTTTGGTGATATATTCACCCCGTTCATCAATGCCCGCCGGAACGCAGGCCACCCCGTAACCTTGATCCGTTATAACTTGGGAAAATTTTGTGAGCTGTGATGAGCTGTGAGCTGTGAGTGCGGCGAGCAGCAGGTGTCGAAGCTCGGCATGAGACCTCGATACTTGGAAACATAGCTTCCACACTATGCAATTTAGCGAGTTGTTCATCTGTTGTCCGGACTACTGTCCACCTGATTCGACAACTCAGACTGTTTGCATAGTTGAGCCAGGTCCAGTTACTGTCCACCGTCCACCCATACACCCAGCATTTGGAAGGGCAAGAAACTCACATTACATCATTTCCATTCCATTTCCTTATTTTCTCCACTTCCACTGTACTTCTCTTCACGCAGATACGGACACACCTGAACCACTGCTGTATTCCAATTCACAACTCTACTCCAATATACGACTACGCATGTCTCTAAGCTGGGAGGGGTAAACCGCCCTCAGAGTACGCGCTCGCCTGCCCATACCGACTTCAACTATCAACCTGCATCCCCCCGACGCCACCGCTGGCCCTGTGCACTAGCGCGCGCTCGCGCTTGCGCCGTGCGAGCCGCTCTGAGCGCCGACTGCGCACAGTGACCGGTGCGATCGGGAGCGAGGCGCTGCGCACGGCGCTGCGGCGTAATCGCTTTGGCGGGCGCCCCACCACGTCGAGATCAGACTCGATTTCGACTGCGGCGGGCTCTGCGTGCGCGAGCCCCGAAAAGGGTCCCGATGAACCTTGGTCGGCGCCGCTCAGCGAGCGAGCGCGTTTGCGTTTTTTGTTGCGGACAAGGGACGCGCTTGTTGTTGTTGCTGTTCTGTTTGTCATGTCAGGAGGGAGGGTGAACGCCGACGTCGGCCGTCTGTCTGCGTTAAAACATTTTTTTCACTGCTTCACACACCACATGGAACACGCACGGGCTGTCGACGCTGGTAATGTTGTTGCTGTTGTCGTCGTCGTCAACGATCATTCCTCCACCCGTCGCCCCCGCACCCGCGTCATCCTCGACCTCCATACCCACAGTTTCCGCGGCGGGCTCTGAATCTGGCTCGGCGTCCATGGCTTCGGCATCCGCTTCACCGAACAGGCCGTCTAGCACGAACGGTACACCGAACGCACTCACGATCTGCGCTTGGCCCGTCGTCTCTGCGCCTGGCGCAACCTGCCCGCCGCTCCCGGGGATCATAGACGGTACATGCGCAGCGTGCAGCATGGGTGGCTGGGAGAAGAACGGGATTTTTTGATGGTTCCAGTCAATGAGGACTTGGCGCGCCGAGGCAAGGATGTCAGGGGTGCCACCCTGTGAGAATAGAAACGGCGTGTTAGCTTTGAAGGAGGGGAGGGGAGAGACTGGCCTTGAGTAGGCGTCCCGTGCTCAGCGCGAGCATGGTCAAGAACTCGAGTGTCGAAGAGAACATAGGTAGGTCATAAATCTTCATCAATTTTTCGGTTTGCGTCCGTGCAAGGATGTCCTCAACTGGCAGAGATCATGGTGAGAAAGAAGCAGAAAGAGGAGTACACTCACCGACGGAGATTGGGTCATCGACGTCTTCGGGTTTGACAACATTGCGCAGAAGGACGGACGACTCCTTCTGGCCTTGGATGTTGTCGTCGTCATCAAAGATGACACCTGGAGAATCGACGATTCGCAGGCCGCGCTCGAGTTGGACGGACTGTAACTCCTTTGTATGCCCCGGTTGCGCTGCGATGGCACACACCTTCACCGTGACACACCGTCAAAAAGGGACACCTCCAGCCAAAGCAACGCGACGGCGCACCTTGGAACGTTTGAGGGTGTTAATCAGACTGCTTTTGCCAACGTTGGGGAAGCCGACGACGCCTACGGTGACGCTCTGCGCCGTGCTCGGTTTATACGCCTTGAGAAGGCGGAGCAGCGCGGGTGCCGTGCCAGAGGCGAGGTTCGTGCGTTGATGAGGGCCCGCAGAGCGGAATGGGAGAGTTGGAGTGGTGTGACGGAGATGTTTCAGCCATGCCTGGGCATTCTCGCGCGGCACCAAATCTATAAACACACCAACGCGCGGCAGCCAATGTCAATGGCTAGAGGGGCGAGAATGGCAGCAAGGGAACTCATGCACAAACCGATTTTGTTGAGTACAAACACGAGGCGTTTACCCTCCGCTTCGCGCCTACGCACCTCCTCTTCCACCAATCGGCTGCGACACCCAGCTGGGTCACGTGCGTCGAGCACGAGGAGGACAACATCGGCCTCGTCGACAACTTTGTGCAACACGCGGATGTAGTGCCTCCGCAGCTGCTCCTTCGTCTTTGAAGACGTTGACTCGGGCGGCGGTGACAAGATGTCGTTAGCCGATGCGGACGCCGCGAACTGGGCGAGTGAAGAGAGCGTGGGCTCGGATGCCATCGTCGCATCGTCGTGTGACGGAGCGTGTGGGGGAGACTGAATTTGTCAATGGAATGATTGGTGGGCGGAGGAGATAGGGGACATACGGAACGTCTGCGCTGCCTTTCCTCGCTGCGAACTTTGAGGTTCGGCAGGCGCGGTACACCTGGGTCTTTTTTCAGTTCTGTAGGCTAGTTGTGAGGGACACTGCATGCAAAAGAATATCCATGGTAAGGGCGCACTTGATTTGAGGGGAACGGTGGGCCTTTTTGCACCTATAGGGAGGGTATGAGAGGTGAATAGAAAAAGCAAGGGATTACTTGCTGCTCGTCCTTCCCATGGTTAGTGACGGGATGCCGGGCCGGGACTGTGGGTGTTAATGTTCACAACTCAGCGTTACCGTCGCGTTCCGTTCATGGCGCCTTTGCCGCCTCGTCGGCGTGTGTCCTATGGCATTCCCTTGCCTCCGTCCACAAAGCAGGTTCCCCGTTTATGGCTACCCCCTCTTGGCTTCGATAGACAAGGCTCAATCAACCCCATCTTAATCTCCAATTCTGTCCTCCACCATCCCAAACCTGGCCTCCACCAACACAAAGATAACGTACCTCGCCACCGCCTCGGTGTCTCCTCCCTCGCACTTGACACTACCACCCAACTCCTCGCTCGCCCCTCCCCTGAAGGTATTCTATACTCCGGTGGCCGTGATGGTCTCGTCATAGCTTGGGATCTTCATATGCCCATGAGGAAGCGTGCCTTCAACAGTGACGTTGCGCATCAAAGCAGTACCCGCTGGGAACTCCTCACCGGCTGGGTTGACCTTGTTGCCGACGACACCCTTGACGACGACCAGGATATGCGCAGCGATGGTGATATTCTTGGCGATGTCAAGGGCAGTGCCAGGCGGCGCAAGCTCAGCAACGCGGCCCCCACCGGCGGATCCACCCCGTTCGAGCACCGGTGGGAACCCGCTGTAGATTCCTTCCGTCCAGGCCAGGTGAGGCCTCTTTCTTGGCCGGATCTATGCTTTCTCAACCTCCCTTTCATTTCTCAGTCCTCTACGTTCCGTCAGGCAGCTCAGGTACACTCAGATTGGGTAAATGACATCTTGTTATGCAACCAGAACCAGATGCGTTTGTATCACCGCCCCATCGATCATGTCCCCGAACTCGTTGCTGATATCTTTTGAGCAGTCGTATCCGCTTCGTCAGACGGTACTGTCAAAGCCTGGAGTCCCCACTCGTCGCCCTTATCCGACCCCGTCACTGTCGGTACCCACGCTGACTACGTCCGATGTCTCGGGTACAGGTAACGCTCAAGCTCACATTTCTTACATCATTTATTCACGCGCTACTTGACAGCCGCGAGCAAGGCTGGGTTGCCTCTGGCTCCTTTGATCGCACCGTCAAGCTCTGGGATCTCTCTCGTGCCTCACGGGCACCAACAGCACATCCCATCACGACCCTCACACCCCCGGAATCCTCTGGCCCCAAGGCGTCGATATATGCTCTCGCCGTCGACCCACTAGGACACATAATTGTCACTGGAGGTCCGGAGCGCGTCATCCGCATGTGGGATCCCCGCGCAGGCAAGCGTATCGGGAAGCTCGTCGGCCACACTGACAATATTCGCGCAATCCTTGTGTCAGAAGATTCGAGATGCGTGCGTCCTGATTCATCTCTTCCCAATTTTCGCTCTCAACTTCCTGTCACAGTTGCTTACCGCCTCTGCTGATGGTAAGTTGCCTTCCCACGTGAATGAACATCTTGCTCATGACGGGACAGCCTCGATTAAGCTCTGGTCTCTCACCTCGCAGCGCTGCTTGCATACCTTTACACATCATACCGACTCTGTCTGGGCCCTCCACTCGTCCCATCCTTCCCTTGAGATCTTCTACTCGGGCGACAAGTCTGGTTTTGTCGCCAGGGTCGACGTAGAGGGCTGCACACACATGTCTGAGGCAGAGTGTGCCCTCGTTTGCCAGGACGTCGCGCCGCCAGCTGAGGGCGTGACCAAACTCGTTGCTCTCGACGATACGCTTGTGTGGACCACGAGCGGAAGCTCGAGCCTCCGGCGCTGGCGTGCGCCGTCTCGTAGGGCCGTCCGCGCAGCCGCACCCGTCGAGTCACCTGCCTCTGCCTCTGCCATATCGCATACAACATCACGCCTCCGCTTATCACGTAGCACAGACTTGCGCCCACGCTCCATCACGCTCGACCTGCCGCCGTCTCCACCCTCACATCGGCAGCCCCGCCATACAAGCTCGATGAGTGCCACATCTCCAGCTGCACCGGAACTACCTCTGTCTGTATCTGTTGACGACGGGATGGGAGAGAGCGAGACGACCTGGTTCGGCTTGCCATATGATTGCCTTGTGCACCTCACATCACCGCTTGGCGACCCATTTACGCCTTTCTCGCCTGTCTATCGCGGGCGTGGCGTCGGTGCTGATGCAGATGTCGCGACGCTCTACTCCGCCGCGTCCCTCATGTCGGTTGCACAGCGCCCATTAATGTTGCGTTCACCATTACGCGGGATCTTTCCGTCACCGCCCTCCCCGCCGCAGTCACCGCCCAGCACCGGGCGGCCGGTCAGCCCCGCGCAGAGCGACTTTTCCCCATCCATCAGTGGGCTAGGGACAGGGGGGGGAGGTAATGGTAGCAGCGGTGGCGGCGTTGCTGGCGGGATAGGGAGTGGCCTCGGCCCACACCGCGCCGCGTTCGAGTCGCGCGAGGTCCTTGCGGACGCGCAGCCGCTCTCGCCAGAGCCAGACTTTGTCCTCGTCGGCGGGTTGGGCCTCGTGCGCGCTATACTTTTGAGCAATCGCGTGCACGCGTTGACGGTCGACACAGCCGGTGTGGTCGCAGTTTGGGATATCGTGCGGGCGGTGTGCGTCGGCCAATTTGCGCGTGAGGACATTCTTGCGGCCAACGCAAAATGTAACAGCAACAGCAACAAGAGCCAAAATAATGGCGGGCTGAGCCATTGCGAGGAGGAAGCGTGTGTCCGCAGCCCGCGCGAAGCGCTCGATATTGTGCGCGAGCGTATTGATGGCGAGGCGTTCGTCGTGCCATGGTCATTCGTCGACACCTCCATGGGCGTGTTGAATGTGCACCTTGATGAGCATGCATTTGACGCGGAGCTGTATGCGGACGAGCTCGGACTTCCACCCGATCGTGTGCTGCCAGCGGGTATAAGCCCAGAGGACGTGCGAAGTGCGTTTTCTTTTCTTTTGAGTTTTGTATTAACGTTGATGTTGCATGATCGGGTAGTCAACCTGGGTAAATGGATCCTACGAAACCTCTTCCAAGGATTCATCCGCGAAGAAGAACAAGTGCACTCGTGGCGCGTGCGCAGCGGCGGCATGCCACCCCCGCGGATGATCAACGTCTTCACCGCTGCACCGCCGCCATCTCTCCCCCATTCGCCCCAAGAACCCACCGCTCCTGGTACGGTTACGGGTGCCAACCCCACCAGCTCCGTCGTTGTCGTCGCACGCAACATACTCCCTGCGATTGCGCCAAACCGTCCCGTCGGACTTGGTATCCCTCATGCGCCGACCCTCCCTCACTTCCAGCTCCCCCAAAATCCGGCCGCGGCAGCTGTGGCGCAACCCATAGGTAGCGAGTCGACACCAGCAACACAGGCACATCCGCAGCAATCCCAGCCTGTTCAAGTCACTGACGGCACCTCTCATCAACGCTCACAGACGGAGGTGCCGCGACGACCACAACCACGACGACGACAGCGGCGGCGCAGAAAGGCCAGGATTACTTTACCTTACCCACACGTCGGCCGTCAGTCTCGAGTGGTGGAGCTGGATCAGGTCCTGCCCCTGTTCCCGCTTCCGCACCGCCATCGACCCCGCCGGACGAGAGTGGGCCCCCTACTGGCAGCGGTGCAGCTACTGGTACCGGGAACGGCGGTGGCGTAAGCGGTAATGGGTTGGCATCGCCGGGAACTCCTGGAGGCGGGTTTATCGGTAAGCTTCGTGGCTTGGGGAGGACGACGAAACGCGTGCAGAATGAGGGCACGCCTGGGACGCCCATCCTTGTAGTGCGTAATCCTGCGTCGACGGTCGCAGCACAGGGGGCGGCGTCGGTGTCAACACCGTTGGCTGCTGCTGCTGCTGCTACTGAGTCGTCATCTAGCAATCCGGTGTGTCCTGCCTTTCCTCCTTCCTCCCGCTTTCTCGCTTTCCCCAAGACGTTCGCTGATAACTCATGGGGTAATCGTGGTAATAGCAGGTGGCACAAGAAATGCCGCCCGCGAAACCGCGCACAGCCGCTCAGGTCGTTCTCGCCAGTGGCATGCTCACCCCGCCAACCGCTGTGGATAGTCCCACTCTCCATCTCGCGCCGAACATCGCACTGGTCGTCGCGGAGGAGCGTGCGCCTGGATGGGCGATCGTGTACCGCGGTACCGTCGCGAGCTCGGGGACCACGGAGGACGTGGCGGAGTTGGAGGACGCGATGCCCGTGTGGCTGCTGGAGTATCTGCTGCTTGGGCGAGCGCCGCAGGTGGGCGTCATCAAGATCCAGTTTGCGCTACTACCCGGAGAGGAGCACCTTCCGGAGATCGTCAATCCGTGAGTGGTCGGCTAAGTGGCCGTCATTCCAATCCGGATAGGATAGCTGATCGTTTTTTTTTCTCCGCTGCTTGCTTAGTACACAGACAAGGCTGTCTGCGAGCCGGTTCCTCCGAATCCGTAAACTCGCTGCTCACGTGAGTCATCGTTTTTCTCCATGTCTATCTATCTGGCCATGGCCTGATACTGATTGTGTGTGTTTTAGGTGCAAGAAAGAGTAGATGCCTTGGGTATCAGTGCTCTAGGCCCTGTCATAGCGCACGCGCACGCATCTGCCCGCCCGTCCTTGGACGCCCGTAATCAGTCGTCCCGCCCGCAACCACGGTCGTCGAATGATGATCTGTGGGAGATCGTGTGTAATGATACTGTGCTGCCGCCCAATATGACTCTCGCCGTCGTGCGGCAATACGTCTGGCGGCAGTCTGGCGAAGTCGTGCTCCATTACCGCCGCAAGCGGTCCGCTACGCATGAGACGGACTAGGAGTCCCTTGACGTCTACCATGTAAGCGCCGCCGTCGCCCCCTCCTAGTCCCCCATGCACATGGATATATATATGCCAATGTATAATTGAGTGATCGAGTGGACCAGTAGATGGATGGGTGTGACAGATGGGCCGACTAGGTGGGTGGTATTTGTTCTGGTACACACACTCTCTCTCGCAACAAGTTGTATCGGTGTTTTGATATTATTATGTACCGTGTTGGATTGGTTTCTTGATCATGTACTCGCTATATGTCCTACTAGACTGCAATAACACGCGTCCCGAGTCTGACATTGTACATTGCAGTGCTGTACGCACGCAGATAGAAGCACTGGGAGAAAGCGAAGTGACAACAAATCGGAGAACCTCCAAGTGCAGACACGACACCTCTCTGTAGTGTGCATGTGCAAGCCAGCGCAGCCGTTGTACCACAGATGGGAGGGCTTGTCTGACCACCGACCAAATCGGAACGTTTTGAACTATGACTACTGTATATGCGTATCGTCCGCACGGAAAAACATTCATGGACCAGGGCTTTAAAGCCTTTTAATCTTTGACTTTTTTTTTTCTTCTACTCTGCGTAAGCACTTCGGTGTAATATGCGCAGCTGGCTGCCTCGAGTGATAATACCTTTCCACTGACACGATGTAGTTGGCGTGTCGAGGATTGTATGTAACAGGAGGGAGATTTTATCCATCAATCAACGCTTGCGATTAATCTGGAGAGAAGTGAGAAAAAGAAACGCAAATTACACAATGAAAAGGCCTATATCGGCTCCGATGGCGAGGATGAGTGAATGTGGCAGCACACGAGCGAGCCATTTGTTGGATGCATGTTCTTAACACAGGCTTCCTTAGGTCTCTCCATATTGTTGCGTCAGTTTCTTTGGAGCGTGTGTGCTTTGTCCTCTGATTCCTGGCGACATAACATTCACATGATTGCATGTTGGTGTACCATCTGAGTTCAGCAAGTATCTTAGTGAAGAGCGGTGTTTGGCAGCACAGGGCCCAGTTCATTCCCTCATTCCTGAAGGCCCAGGATTTTTTTTTTTTTTTTGGACAGCGCTATATTCGTGCTATACTCTACATACGCAATGCGTTGTATAGACGATGGGAAACATATATGCTAAGTAGCGAGTGAAATCAGCCTCTACTTAGCGTGCTATAGCCGGAACGGAAGATACCGGTCCGGGGAGGAAAATGCTTTTCCGCACACCCCTGTTCGGGGTAGTGTGGGGCTCCGTCTTGGGCTCCTTCAATCTAATACCCACTATTGGTTATCAGCCAGTTTGCGAGATGTTTGCCTTGTTTTTCCAGTGCTTTCTCCCAGGTAGCGTTGGTTAGCTCTATCGTGTGAGTACCTCTCTTGATCTTTAGGGCGGTTATCATGTCTGTGGTGAGTCTCTCGTTAATTTTCTTTAGCCATCGGTTCTTGGTTTGCTGTTCTGAGTGGGTTTCTTGGTTTATTGTTCTGTCGCATCTTAGTACCCAGATCAGGTGGCTAGCTTCGGTGATCAATATTTGTAGGAGTCTTGTTTTACCTCTGGATGCCAACGAGGTCGGGCTGGGGTCGATGTGGATCGGCCCTTCGTTTTCCGGGAGGGAAACGCTCCCGGCGCCCAAAATCGTTCCTAACGAAATCTCTGGCCAGTCTTGTGGGTCGTGGGGCCATAATTCTTTGGCTTGATGCCAGATTAGGCTTCGTGCGGGCGCGTTGCATTCGAGCAATATGTGTTGCAGCGATTCTGTTTGTCTGCATATCGGACATGTTGCTCCGTCTATTAGGTCACATTGTTTACTGTTCATCGCTTTGGATCCGAATTGCTGGACACGTGATCTTGAGCGTGGTTGGTTTTCAGCGGCGCGTGGAAGGGGTTTTGTTGGGTTTTGTCTATTTGTTGGATCCTGGCCAGGGTCGACGGTGTAGGCTTCGTTGTGAGGGTGGGGGGTGGTGGCTTTTCTTCTGTCTGCGTACTTCGGAGTTGGGGGAACGTTGTTGGTGAAAAGAGGGTGATTCTCGCGCATCTCAATATGGTCAGTGGTTCACTTTCCTGGGTCTGTTCACAGATGTGATTCATGATAGTAGTCTTATGCTATTGGTGTTATAGTGTGTTTTATAGGGTAGCAGGGGCTGTGGTGTGCAGGTTCGTTGAACCAACCTTGGCCACGGTTCGTGGGAAAACTGCACCTGGTGGTGGTAGCAGTCCAAGGTCGCCCGAAGGCCCAGGATTATTGTGAAATGCCCACGTGTCAACAGTCACGTGGAAATTTGAGACTCGAATCTGGACTCGCCCAACTTGCGCGCGCACCGCGACTCAACTTGATTCGTTGACGCGTAGATGTCGACACTAGCCCCACCCGCCCCAACCTAGTAAGCAATGGACCAACATGCTCCAGCAGTCCTAGAACAGGAAGGACAACAGGAAGAACAGGTAAAACTGTTGAACTGGCCTACAACGAGACGGATACCGGAATCAGGGAAGCAAGGTGGAATATTGGCGAGCATCACACCTAAGCTTTTGTACTATCTAATTCTGGAATCGCAAAGATTCGGTGGCGGGGTGCTGAATCAGTTCTGGGACCAGCTCGGAAGCTGTGACCCAAAACTGAAGGAGAATAGTGAGTCATGAACTTAATCACTAAATCATTTAAGCTCATTTTCATTTGCTGCAGTCGAACATCTGCGGGAGAAAAATTCGAGTCGAGCCAATTGACTGTTGAGACGCTGTCTCGAGGGCTGAACCCAAAAAAAGTCGACTATGGTCCTGTGTTAAAGATGCGGCGGAGTACTTTACTCATCTTGGTGTTGCATGTAAGCAAAATTCCCGATCGCTTTAAACATCTGATAAAACCAATATGGTAGTCATGAATCCGGGAGGACGAAGATCTGGGACAGGCACTGAGTTTTCTCTTAGTGAAACCACCAACAATGAGACGGACGAGCTCCTTCAGCAAGCCAACGAAGAAGGTCACTTTGGAAAACGAAAACAGGAGGCTTAAAGGCATTGGTCTCATATATTCATCTCCGAACCATACCATCTTCCTAATCTCTGTACCGAGCAGTCATTTCGACGTGATGGGATAGCCTGTGTGTTGACGGGGCATGAATTTAAACCTTTCAATGTCGTGGAGTTCGTCCCGCTCTAGCGCACATCGTCCCAAATTCTGTGCACGGAAAGGTTTGCGTAGAACTATTGGGTTTACCATTATTTTCCTATGACTTGGATTTAGCCTGACACTCTAAAATGTATTGCTATGTTTGCCGGTGCCATCACAAGAGATGTCGTTATGAACCATCTGAATAGCATCGGCAATATCATGAATATGGAGCTCAATGGGCATGTAGATTATGATGACTTTAAGTGGGGAATCGAGGCAGAAGATGAGGGCAGAGAGGTGCAATTTCGTTGATCCCGCGTGATTTCGTTAATACCTCATCGTCGTTCATGGACTAGGTCAAATATTTCTTTCGAACGAACCCCACTGTTCCTCAGAAGCGAGGTCCGGGAATAATCACTTTGCGGGAGGGCGATGAAATTCAGTTCAGACGAGGACCCAATGGCGAGCAGCTCAACAAAGGACCCATTGCGAGACTTTGTAACCTTCAACTGGCTGTTGCTCGAGTTATGAAGATGAGTGGCGCCGCTGATATAATCTTGGAGTGGAAACGCCAGGCAGACGACGAGGGTTTTCCTCGTCTCTTCATTTCCTCCGAGGAGTTCTGTGATATGCTGGATGCCAAACTCTTTCTTTCTGGCAGGGCTGTGGTTGCATAGTTCTCTCTTCATGCCTGTGCATCCGTCCCCATCTCCGCCACACCCCCCCTCTGCCACTGCACCCCCCTCCACTACCGCCCCTTACTTTGTGTTCGGGTCCGCACCTCCATCCCGGCCATAGAAGATTTCGTTGTTGTATTTCGCACTCGTGCTAGAGGGTCCGCCTCGATGACAGTCGCCAATAGCATAAGAAGCGAGAATTGAGGCTTTCAATTTGGCGTTCGTCTGTTGGCGGCCTGGCACAAGTTCCGTCTCCCACAGGGAACACCAGTGGGGACGGCCCATTAGCCGAGGCTACGGCCACAACATCCAGTGGGACGGCACGCCAGTACTACAAGAATGAGGAAATCCACGAATTCCCTCCCAATACGATACCTGCTGCACAGATCCTCCACGGGGGTGAATGGGCGGAAAACTTTCAGTCACTTCCTAGCCTCCATGTTATCTAGTTGACGAACGGAATTTCAACGGATCATAAGCCACTCCACATGAGTGAAGATAGGCAAAAGTTCGTTCCATAGCTGAGCCATCGATGAGACCCACCAATCTAACGTGTCATATCCAGCTCCCAGTTGTAGACAAGTCAGTGATGCAATGGAAATCTTGACGGAGCAGGGTAACAACACGCTCGGCTGAATGGCTAGAGCCTCTCTGCGTGACCGACGACCTGGTGGAGTTGTGGGATGAGCCGGTTAATAGGCCTCAGCGCAGCGGCTAGTCAACGAGAACAAGCTCGTACAAGACCTAGGGGCATGGCTCCGGACGAGAAACAGAAGTACCGATTACAAGTTCGTTTATTTCTCTCCACGGCCACTATACAGGTTAACAAGGAACTTCAGCAACCGACGTTAACGTTGACGTTGACGTTATCGTGACATTCGGGATCTTCCGGGTCACTGGTGTGACAGTAAGGTCCAAGGTGACATCACATAATATTATAGTTTTTTTTTTGGTTAATCTTGGGAATTCTCAGCTTGGGAATTCTCATCATTATTGCATAATCGCATACCATCATCACCATGCAGACATGCTCATCACACAGCCCCCATAGGATGAACTGCCTGTCAGTGCAAGGCTTTATTGGACTACTGAGAATGAGAGGGCAGATCTATGATATGGGATGTGCTAAAGAGAGTGACTGAGAAGGGCATTGTATGTGAGGCAGGAATGGCCAGAAGTACTGCCCAGCTGTCCACCCACCTGTCCACCAAGAACAAAAGGGAGAACATCAAAGGTTGGCCCCAAAAGTGTCTCACATGGCATTTGTGACTGTCTGACAAAAATAAACCCTAATATTATGTAATGTCACCTTGGACCTTACTGTCACACAGTTGGCCTAATTCTGCATCTAATCATGTGATGAATTGAACTCAGTGTCTTGGTTTTAACCGAAGGGCAAGTTCCCAGAACATGGCTGAGTTATGCATGCTCACAAGTAGTCCATTTTTATTATGTAATGGAATCTCACATTTGAATGGTAAATTATTTAATATATTTCTGCATATTATCTAAACTACATTTGTGGAGGGAATGAGTAAGTTGAATATGGGGGAGCTGTAGGAGCTCCCTGATAAAAATAAGCTGGTTGGGACAGTGGAAATGGATGGGAATAATAAGGATATGCTGAGAGTGTGGACACATATGAGCTGGGCAGGGGAGTGATGCAGGTGGGGGAAGCAATGTGGGGAGAGGAAGTGAAGTGGGCAGAGGAAGAGATGTGGACAGGGGTTCTGCCTTGAGTGTGGTCCATGCCTCTGCTGCTGCACATGCTCAAACACTGGCAGCAGCAGAGCACGCATCTTGCTTTGCACATTTGCCAGATTGCTCTCCAGCCCCATATGGATCATCATTGGTGGTGCACTTATGGTTGGGCTCACCAATGTGCTGGGCTGTAAGTGCACTGTCGACTTTACCAATTGCGTGGCACTTACTCATGTGCTTCACCTTCATTTGTGTGGCAGTCTCTGGCCAAGAATGTTGATTGGGGTGCACAACTTCTTTTTCTAGAAGGTGGGAACCCTTGCCAGCCATTGTTGCTGAGAATATGAGCTCTCTCAATTGAGAGTGAGCTATTTTGATGGACTTTGTGAGATCTGGATCATTTGGTGCTTCAGTAACCAGCACTTGCAATAAATTGATCATCTCATTGGCTTCTGAAACAATGGAAGCTGCAGCACAGTTGTCATCTCTACTGCCATCACTACCATTCTGCTGGATGGGTGAATTACGTGGTGGCAATTCACTGCCCACACTGCCCACATTGCCAGGTGGTGGGGGTCCAAGATTGGTGCTCCCAAAAAAGTGCTTGACCACCGCTATGTGTTTGCACAAACATATCTGAGGGAAGTCACTACAACTGCAAGTTGCAGTAACCAAATCGATCTGATAATGCCTATTAGTGCTTGATGATTGCACTTCAAAGTGCAAGTTGTCGATCTTTCAGATTCTTGCAAGAGGTGTCTTAGGGGCACACACCAGAATTTGTTGGTGGCACTTCTTGGCTAGGTCCGGGCCCTCCATCCCCAATGTCTGCCACTTATGGTGGGTCTCAATGTGTGGGAGAAATTCCATTACCAATATGTAGATCAAATGATCCATGCGTCGATTTCTTTTCCCTTCTAGCCATATGCTTTTTGGCACATGGTGATACCTTTGATAGTATTAAATTCAAAATTAAAATATTTTTAAAAAAATGTGTGGACATATGACTCTAATAACATGTTGGTACCACCCTCCTCAAATATAGAGTGATTTTGGCAGGAGATTGCAGACCACATTTCCTTATGTGGAAGCCATTCCCAGGTGATGTAATTTGTTATGGTGGACAGTTAGGATGCTTATGCTTACTAATCTTTTGTCCATATATGTACGTATTTCTCACGGTCCAGCCAGACTTGTCATCACTTCCCCCACCCTACTTTACATACCCTCAATTATGCTCTTGCCACCCCAGACTGCTGTTGTGTTGCCTTGGCTACTTACTAAAGTACTTACACTAATCTGCTGACAGTTTTCATGGCCTTACTGCCACTGAAACATGTCAATTGCTGCCAGAAACTCTGCTTAAATAGCCATGTATAAATATGCTCATAGAATGGGACCAAAGCCTTAAGCTTGGTCTCTTGTGAATCCTAAACATTCTTAGAGCAATCCTCTGAGTGATCTGAAGCTTCAAAGCCCCTTTCCTGTTCCACTTACGCCCTAGAACATACCCTAGGGTCTGCTAAGTGACTTAGTGACACATTTCACTTAATCTACCATATATAGTAAACTGAGTCCCAATTGGGAACTCTTTGAACTCCGACACATATGTTAAGCACTCAGAAAGGTGTTGCCTTTCTTTGCTTCAGACAGACAAAGGTCACTGAGTAATGGACCTCTCAGTGCTCTATAGAACCACCCCTCTGCACTAGCAACCCAGAACCAAGAAGCAGCTCCTTCCATTCACAACCTTGGTGGCATACCAACAAACTAAGTGCAATACAAGGCATATCAGCACTCCAGACATCCCTTCCTTTGGATATGCATCTTAAGTATCCAAATTGACTCCTCCACATCTAGATCCCCTTCCTCCTTTAGATAGAGGATGTAACCGGCCTGGGGTGATGGTTCAACACCATCGCGCCCCTGTAAGTTGCGGAACCGGCCAAATAGAGGATTCGTACCCTGTTTCATGCTCACGCCCCGTTTCATGTGTATCAGCTTGTGATTTCTTGAGTGGCTTGTGCCATTGGTCCTTATTGTTCTGGTTTTAAATAGGTAGCACCGCCCCCTTCAGGCCCTAGGCCTGCCCTCAAGTACTACGTACTATAAATAGGGGACTCATTATGCCTGGTAGAGGCAAGTTGAGTCTCTTGTCTCAATCTTAGCAGTGTTCTACTTCTCTGTGGGTGGCTACTGAGTCGGAGCTCAGCAAGCGGTAACCCAACATCGATATCGACTTGCAGGTCGACTTCCTCTCTATCAGTCTTCTAGGCCACTGTGAGGTCTAGCTCATCGACTTAGTGTGTCTATTGTTGCTGTCAAACCCTTGGCGGTGACAGAGGACAACAACAGCCAGTACTGCCACTACCCACAGCCATTCTAACAAGGTGTTAGAACTCCACAGAAGATGACCAAGACAATGGTCACTGACACAGATATCATCCTACACATACAACAGAGGGACAGAGACAGGCCAGACAACCTAACCCCCAGACAAAGAGAACAAGCAGCCAAGGAGGCTGCCAGACAGAAATATTGACAGAACCACCATGCTCAGTCCAGCGTGACAATGGGTCTAGGTATTGCACAACTATACATGGACCATGTCTACTGATGGTTTGGACTCCCAATGAAGATCATCAGTGACAGAGACCCCTGATTTACTTCCCATTTTGCCAAAGCACTTACCAAGAAACTGGGGATCCAATAAAACCTGTTGACTGCCTTCCACCTGCAGACTGATGGACTATCAGAGTGAAAGAATCAATGGGTGGAGCAATACCTTAGAACTGTGATGGCAGCACACCTAGAAGATTGGACATACTGGATTGCCATAGCTGCAGTGGTGCACAACAACCACCTCAATTCGACAATAGGGATATCACCTAGTTAAGCACTGCTGGGATATAAGCCACGCCTCCTCCCCGAACAGACAGTCAAGTCAGACAATGAAGTGGCAGAAAAGTGGGTGGAACAAATGAAGGAAGCCAGGGATCAGGCCACTCAAGCAATAAACAAGAAAGCATCCAATATCCCTCTGGCACAATACAAACCCAGAGATCAAGTATGGTTAGAGGTGATCCACTTGAAACTCCCCCATCAAGCTTCGAAACTGGCCCCAAAACATTATGGACCCTTCAAAGTGATGAAAGAAGTATCCCCAGTGACCTATCAGCTGACCCTACCAGATGCTTGGCAAATTCACAATGTGTTTCATGTGTCACTTCTTTCCCCTTATCATGAAAACACAACGCACAGTCCTAACTATTCCAGGCCCCCACCTGATCTCATTGGAGGCGAGGAACTATACAAAGTGGAGCAGATACAGAGCCACCGATGTCAAGGAAGGGCCAGAGCCCTCCAATATCTCATCAAATGGAAAGGATACCCCAAAAGTGACAACACATGGGAACCAGCTGATTTAGTCCTCACTCCAGACCTTTTGAAAGAGTACCATTGATGTCATCCTTTAATAGGGATAAAAGGGAACCCAATAACCCTTCAACACCTCAGAAAGGACCCATCCTGGAGCCCCTTCAATCTGACAGCTATCGCTTCCTCGAATCACTCTTGTGCAGACCCCCCTTTACTACGCACTGCTTTCACAAGTTCAAACTGTGCAAGTGTCTGCACAAAGACCTCTCTCA